>CCAG010000890.1:0-40163 GCA_001077435.1 Glossina morsitans morsitans | reverse complement strand
AAAAGTTATTGAAAATTATTCGGATCGGACCACATTTTCGACCACTTCCCGTATAACACCGCATTTTGAAAAGTCATTGTATGAATAACTGTATTAAGCGAAGTGGTATAAGGTATTTAATGCTCGGCCGTGGCCCACAAAGAGTTGCAAAGAGTTTGTTCTTAAAAAAAAAAATCTATTTTGGTTGACAATGGGAATTTGAGTCCATGTTGAGTCCACTTTAGCATAAAGGCGGCACATGTCTGTGCATGTGTATTGTTTCAAATCCAACAGTAATAAAGACTACGCTTTACTCGGATAAAGAAAGGGAAGTAATTTTTACTTTTCTACTTTCGTCGTCTAATCTGCTTGTGCAAATTTAATTTCTTCTCTCTCATTCTCCTTCTGAACTTTGTAAGAACGTAATAAATAATTTGGTGGCTATCCACACTGTGGGAGTCCTTTTCTATTTCTATTCCGTGAACTGCGCAATAAAATGCCTAAATACGAATTAAAGGTGGCTGACCGTTGCTACTTCCTATTGTGGTATGCAACTGAAAGTGTTCCAGTGCTGTCTTACTATTTCTTGACTATCGATTCTGTGGCGGTACTGAGCGTCTATTGTACAGATTTTTATAAGGAAATTTCTATTTCCTGGACTGCACAACTAAATTCCTAGATATGGATTAGACTATGGTTGCTATTACCTAATTGGCCTAGGTAACTAGGTAAAAGTGTTCCTGCCCTGCCTATTTGCTTGTTTTGTTAATTATGATCACTTTATTAACTTCATTAACACAAGGATTATTCATAACACACCTTTTGATACGTAACCCATTTATAAGTTTTTTCTTCCACTGCACTTTCTCACAAGTACAGTTGACTTACTACAAGTAGAATTTCTTTGCGAACTTTGACGAGAGCACACTTCTGCTCGGGTTGACAGCGTTTGCCAGAAGAACGACAGAATCACAATCGTACCTACATCATAAATCTACTCGCCGGCATTACCGAATCCTTAACGAATTTCCGAATCTTTAACATATCTCACGTGTCCATCAGATTCGCATTTTAAAAGTAGTTAACCTAGTTTTACTGTACTTTGAGAAATGGTCAAATCGTTAGGTCTTACTGTGTGGAACGGAATGGCATCCTGATTTTATGACTTACAACGATCTTACTTATCCCTGAAAAGATTTCCGCATGACAAACATTTTTTTATCGAATTAAGATTAAGCGACGCCTTACACTAATAATACGAAAATACAATAAAAATTTAACCTCTTTTTATAATATGACTTACAATGTTATTACTTAAAGATTTGAAGATCTTGCTCATCAATGTTGTTGAATCATTTCAAAGTTTCTTCGATATCGTGATAAAAATTTAAAAAATATTACTTAAATTACTTGACCCACAAAACATTTCCAGTAGAATACTACACTAAGTTGGCTAATCGACTCATAAGATATCCTGCGGGCTACTGCAATAACTGTTACAAAAGATGACAATGACTTAGTGTAGGTTTTGTTATGATTTTATGCTTTAAGTCGCAATATGTGTGCGGTCTATGTTCTTCTGAGGCAAAAACAAAAGAAAACAAAAACAAGGAACGGACGACAGCTGTCTCGATTAAGAGTTTTTTTTTGTATGTATGTAAATTTCACACATCGATTTGTTTACTTAAAGAAATTGGTTGGAGATAAAGTACTACCGTAGTTCAAAGGCAGAACTGATATAAGGAAAAAACTGATATGCCATTAAATAGATTGCAATGAAACGGTTTCGATGATTTCTAAAAAGCCGTTTTCATAAAATCTTTTTGAAACCTGTTATATGCTTTACTACAGACCAAAGCTTATAGTTGCAATACAATGCCCAACGAGTAGGATCAGTAGTGCTGCAGCCAGTTTATAAGGGTCGATATCGAGTAAACTCGAATCTTCAACTGAGTATATCACTTGGAAGCAATTTTGCGACGTCAAGGTTTTCCGTGCGGCGGTGAGAAAAATGCTCACCTTATCGACAGCTCAAATTGACTCAATAACGACAACTATAAACCGATCTCTGATGGTAAGATAATTATATTATTAAGAGGGGAGGGGGGAGGAATAAGGGTAAAGCATCGGACTTTTAATTTCGTCGTGCTACTGCCAGCTTTTCGGAGTAAGTCCGAGCTTTGCCTACAAGTCTCGTCTTTTGGCCGCAGCATTTCATTCGCCACGACAGACAATGCTTTTCATTGATTGGTACTGTTCGCCAAGTACTAAAGCTGATATCTCAGATTTGTTAAATTGTTACAATTTTTCCGCATAAAAATGTTATTCTATCCACTCACGTGACATTCATCGTCGTATGCTTGGCTTTAAGATAAACTCAAGCATATTCATGATGGCCCTTAGTAAATGTACTGTGAATGCTGACAATGATTTAGAATTTCTTCGGAACTTTTCCTCCATCCTAATATAGTGTTCATCTTTTTCTATGTTTCTTTCGTATGAATACAGATTTTGGTTCAAGAACACTACAATACTTTAAAATCTTTGTAGAAGAGCTTTTTGGTCGTAAATTTGCAATAATTTTTCTTTAATTTTTCTTTGCTTTATGTAAATAAAAATCTTGGCAAAGAGTTCCATAAGTTTTTAATTTTTTACTTCTCTTCTCCTCCCTTCCTCGCTTATGTTGCGGTCTCACTAAGTGTGTCCACAAGTTCGCATATATAATAATACGGTCTATTTAGCGTAGATTATAACCGTTTTCTGACGTGCATACAACTCATAAACATATTCATAAATTCGAATACATAAGCACTAAATATATGATATAATGAAATGAATAAAAATATTTTCATAGTACATTCTCTCACGCGAGCACTATCATCACCATCATCATCATCATCATCATCATCATCATCATCATATAAGGCAACGGGTTTACTATAAACAAGGCATAAATGCATATTCTCGGGTTCTATGCTTGAGCTTAAAAGGTATTTTGTTGTTTTTTTGTCCTTGTTTTGTTTTGGAAAAAAGGAAAATTCTTGGAATAGAACAGAAATGTAATATGTTAGTTATATCATGTTATATAGGATGTTGCTTGCTTGTATACACCTGTGAATTTTAAACATATGCTGGCGTGGCTTTACCTTGCCTTAAACGCGATTACTTTGCGGTTCTGTTTTTCACGCCAGATTATGGCTGCACAACAAAGCTAGCGGACGAAAATGTGCGCGCGAGAATCCATAAACTAAATATAGCTCTGATTGGTATAAAATTCTGAATCCTTTTACACGTACCCACACGTCCATCTGCTGTGGGATTTTCAAAGCAATGAAGCTTGAAAACGAACACTGAAACCTGAATGGTGGATGGTTTCAGAGTTTAGTTTTTAAAATAAGCATAATTATAAGATAATTGCCTATGCACGAAAGACATTGACGGTTTTTCTACCAAAAAAGCGCTTATTTCAAGAAGATTTTAAAAAATGATTTGCGAAAAATGTTTTCGAACGTTAGCTAATTATTTTTCCCACCAGTCCATGAATACCATGCCGAAAGAATAATGTTTTTTTCAGGCTATTTAGGAAGGACCTAACCCAGCCAGACAAGTCATCGATCGAAACACATGTCGATTGTGACGAGTGCGTGCTAAATGTTCACCACTTTTTAATACTGCTAGCGTTCTAGAATTATAGAATAGCAGGAGAAGCATCGCTCACTTGACAAATCGCTCTATCATTATAGAGCAGCTTCTCTCATCTTTCAGCGCTTTTTCATTTAATAATCGGTTCGGTGGTTTTATCAGGTACTCTTGATACCTCCTCCTAGTGACGATACCGTTGGGTTACAGCAGTTCGTTTTACTCTAAATACTGCTGCATCCAACATATAAGAGAGAGACGCGATGTCTATCCGACTTTATGGTTTCCATTAAGGTCTCTTTTGAACCGCATAATAGTTTTTGTGCTTCTGTTATCGCAGCATCTGCTACGATTTAGTCCCACATTCATTCGAATTAATCAGGTTTTCAGGTTTGGCTTTTTTTCGGTACAAAATTTGACTTATTCCAAGATCTGAAAACCATTTCGCCTACACTACAACATGGTAACTTATATCGTTACGTAAGGCGTGTAGGCAGTACCTTCACATAGGGAATGAATCCACAGAATTCTTGCAGGCAAAGGAAAGGTGATCTCTGAGAAAGACCGCGTATTGGTTTGTACCGGTACACCGGTATGAAATACAGCCACATACACACACGCCTGCCCAAACATAATTGAAGAGCCTTATCTGAAATCGAAGCACCAATCACCATTCACACTAAAAACTGTATGAATTTTACGTCACACACGGAATTTGTTACTGAATTTGTTTCGCTTATCTGAGCATAAAGACTTTTTAAAGATCCCGCGATATATATATGTATATATATATAATATATACATATATATATATGTATATATACATATGAATATATATATATTTCTGATCAGCGTAAGATCTTGATTTAGCGGCATGCTTCTGCAGTCCGCTCTTGTAAGTCCGGCAGTCCTACAGGCTAAGATGAAGAATGTCAAGATCTATTTAAACCATTTATGATAATTAAAAAGATTGTAAGAACTAAATGAAGAATTTCGCACCATAAGGTTAAAAAAAAAAAAACAATGATTCCGTTGTTAAATATTTTTTGCAATATTTACATAATCGCCCGAGATAGTGGATATTTAGGATCTCCCATAAGTCTTCCTTGCTTACCAATTTCTCAATCTTCCCTGCCAAAGGCTTCTCTTCCCCTATTTTTCCACTCCATATTTATTATTTCGTATCTTCCTCTCCCTTCGGCTTTATCCTTCGACTTGCACTTTTCATATTCATGAATAATAGAGTGCACGGGCTCTCAACCTAAACTTATATTAAAGCTTTTTTCCATATCTGCAGTGTCTTGCATTTAATGAAAATTCGTTGATTGGCAAGAAATGCTTGTCTAGTGCGCCACAAATGACACCAAGTGGTTGACGTTATTTACATACTCATACAAAAATATAATGGATTTTATCTACCTATCAGTGAGTCGTTCGTTAACCAACAAAACTCTGCAGCAGCAGGCTGTTAAAATTTTTTTTTTTTTTTGGGAAACACTTTCACACTACTACCCTTAGAAACATATTTGAATAGTCAGTCATTCTATCATAAGTTTGATGCTATTTTTGCGTCCATAATATGAATGTGAAAGAAACCGGAGTAGGAGGAGAAACAATCATCGAGTGTAAGAGTTCCATATAGCCGTGCGAGTCTAATGTCATAATGCCATGCACACATGTGCATAAATGAATGCTCGGTATTTATATGTAATAAGCACATGTAGCACTTGTTGAATACTTAAAAATTTCTTTAGTCTTTTAGTCATAGTTTGCATCCCTGACGGTTAATGTTTAGTTGCTCTGTTTCTCATTTAAAATATACTCGAAAGTGTTTGTAGTCTTTTTGTTTTTCTTTGTTCTTGTTCTTGTTGTTGTTTTTATTTTTTTCTCTTTTTTTTTGCTTTTAATATATCACATTCTTTTGAATGATAAACAAGCAAAAAAAAAAAAAAGGAAAAAAATAATATTTTGCTTGACATCTCTTAAGCTATTATTAAAACAATAATTAAAAGTCTTGTTATGTGCATATATAAGTTAAAAACTAAATGAATCGTAGGTACCGACCGGCCTTTACAAATTATTACGTGATCCGAAATAATCAGTGAGAAACTAATTTTTTCTCATATAAAATAATTAAACGTTATTACGTTAATTAGAATTTCTTGTATCATTTTGTAATCCGTGATATGTGTGAGTGTTGTTACGAACGAGTTTTACAAAACAATAATAATCCATGAGCATTTTTATGAACAGCTCCGTTTCGTGTTCTGCAAAAGTGAAGCGAATCCAAAAGTGATGTAATCGGACTGTACACAATCGTTTTGGTGACATAACATAAGCAACGCGGAAACATTGCACTCTTTTGTTCTTTCGTAAATACGTAAATATGTGTGCGACGTGTATCTTCCACTTTTTTTTTTTATGCCATACATCATATCATACCTTCATCTAAACTACAATCATATACATCTAAAAAGGACGAAATAGATGCGGTTATGGCCATTAAAAGGTCTCTTCCATAACGTGCGTTAGCAGCATCGATTAAATTTACCGCGCTTGCAAATGCTGCAAAATTTTCACCTTGAGCTGATGTAGGAGTGAAGGACTGTTGTCAGCATTTTCGAAACTAACCACAATATGAATCTGCTTACGTTACAGAGCCTCCTTCTTTAAAGTCTTCCACTAAATGGCTAAAAGCAAGGCTTGGGAAAATAATATTTTCACTTCAAATAAAAGAAGAGAAAAATGTTCACTCATTAATTAACCCCGCCTCTAGTTTCTGCTTGTCAGTAGTAAAGCATCCCGTATCCAATTCACGGTTATCGATATTGAATAGTTGCGTCGCTAGTTCATGGACGTGAATAATGCAGGAGCTCGTCTCTTATTCATGGTTCTTGTCATGGGCGTCAAATAACGAACGGTTTCGTCTCTTGTGATCGTCAATAATGAACATTATAATTTCTAATTCAAGGCCATCAATCGCGTTGGTCGTTAATATTAAACAGACAAGTCTCTAGTTAACATAGGCCGATTACCAATAGTTTGGCCTTTGTTCATGATCGTCTTATCTCTAATTCATGGTTGCCAATAATGAACGGTTGGGCCCGTTGTTCGTGGTTCTTGATAATGAACTTCCTTGGCTCTAGTTCATAATTGCCAATAACGCGCAGTGTCATCGCTAGTTCATGGTCTTCAATCGCGTCTCGTAACTAGTTTATGGTCGTCAATAATGGATTGTCTTGTCTCTAACTCATGGCTGTCAATACCGTTTCTTATCTAGTTCCTGGTCGTTTCTCAAAAGTATGGTAAGGTCGTCGGTCTCTAGTCCATGAACAATCCTGCCTCTAGTTCATGTTCGGTTTTCTCTATACTTCAAGGTCGTTGATAATGAACAACTTCGCCTCCAGTTCAAGGCCGTCAAAAATGAACCTTGCCATCTCTAGTTCATGGTCGTCAACCGCGTCTCTTGTCTAGTTCATGGCCGTCGAACGGAACGGACCGTAGTTCATAGTCATCGATTATGACTGCTTTAGCCTGTAGGTCGTGGTCGTCAATAATGACGACCTGATCTGATCTGTTGTTCAGAGTCGTGGACAACAAACCCTTTCATCTATTCTTTGTAGCCGTCAGCAATAAACAGTCAAAATTTATATTTTTAAGAGCAATGCCCAACGAAAGTAGCAAATGTTCTCAGCGTATTATTTAAAAAATGCTATAAACGAAATTGTGGATTAATGTTTTTGTCCAATATTTTTGTTAAATCACGTTCGCTTATTTTTCAACCATTGAAATCTAACAAAAGTAGGGGGACGATAACTTGAACATTAAGTATGAGAACTCAAAAATTTTGCTATTATTACTTGGAATCGAAACAAGTAAACGCCCTATAGCGGGACACGGCTCATTATCAAATTGTTTGCACGAACCTACAAGGATTGTTTCAAAGAGGGACGTTATACGTCGAGTGGCCGAAAAAACTGTATGATCCGAAGCATTTGTTCATTTTTGGGCTAAAACAGTGTCAGTCAGTGTACGAAGCTCCATCAAAATATTTCAAAAAGTGAACCGGCCTGTAGGTTGAACACAAGAAAGCAAGATGGACAGACAAATGTAAATTGACTCAGAAAGGGATTCTGAATAATGTGTAATAAAATATAGGTCTATCTCAAGGCCTTCGGAGAGTTGCACACGTCCACAAAGCCTAATATACTCTTGTACCGCAAGTGATATAGAATATGAAAATAAACTTTATTTATAGCAACCGCTTGCTATTTTATATCTAGATGACACTAGAGGCTGCATAATATATGGCATAAGTTATAATGGAATTCTGGGACTTCCTAGACAAGTTTGTGTTTTTATATATTTAAAAATTATTCAATTGTCAAAAAAAAACCACAAAAATTATAATAAATAAATAATTTGTGTTCACACGTCTGTCTATCTTGAACCAAAAAAATTAAATTTTCGTAAGCAAGAAATACGAACAAAAAAAAAATTTTAAATTGCTTAAATTGTGACGTCATCAACCAAAACGCGTGTATCTAAAGAAAATCCGGAAAAAGTGAAAAAATTTACTTTGAAAAATGTTTGGTAGGTTTTTGTAGCCTTCAAATAGCCACGCAGCTTAGCGTCAGGGTAAATATCGATATGAAATTCTGTCCAAAATATTGCTAACACTATATAAAACTGTCAAGAGTTGATAAACCAACCGTTGCGGACTAGAGTGCCGAGATCACATCTAATGGACTTTTTGACAAAAAAAAAATTGTAGGAAAGTTTTAGGCGTTCATTAATTACAACGTTTCGTTATTGGATCCTGTGAAAATATTAAAAAGACCTTCGTCAGGCCAAGCTCTTTCTTACGATGTTGAGCCGTACCGCTTCTATCGTGGCGAAAGTTTTTTGATGACGTAGTAAGCTTCAGCGAACGGAACATACATATACATATGTGAAATTATCGTTACACCCTTTTTAGTTCCAAGCGCCATACCGTGTCTGGTGTTCTTGTTCAAGAAACACTTGGTGCCTGATTCCTCAGGTGGCCTCGCTTTCACATAGGATATGTTAGAACGATTCGCTTGTTCCTTGGCAGAATCTGCATGAATCGGTATCCGCGATACCAGTGTTTCTCGGGTGAGCCTGTGCACCTAACCCTCTAGCACCATACAGAGTCTTGCGTTTTCGAGTTTGGACTCGCTAAGCACTTGATGACTGATTCCTCTGATGACCTCGCTTTCACATAGAGTATGTTACAACGTTTCGCTTGCTTTTGTCCGAATCTGCATGAACTGGTGTGCGAGGTACCTGCGTTTTTCGGCTGAGCCTTTGCCACCAAGCTTCTAATCTTATTGTGCTTATGAATTTCATCATTTTCTTTGGTTCCGTGTCTGCTGTTACCGTGTTAGCTTTCGCTAAATACTTGATACTTGATTCTGCGGCTGATACCGCCTTTACACAGGACATGATGGGACGTTTCGCTCATCCACTCGCAGAATTTGCATGAATTGCTGTCTCCGATGGCCATGTTTTTCCAATGATACCTGAAAGAATTATGACCCGCGTAGAGGCCGATGACACATTGCCTTCTTAGTAGCTTAGTCCCTGTGCTACATCGAAAGATTTAATAAATCTTTTTGCTTGTCTTTGTCCGCGATTTACGTCCAATAGCAATCCGACTTTCTCTGCATCCAATGCGATGTCAGCCGATATTAGAAATGTGTTAACAGAAACTCGCCGCTATACCAACATATAACATAGCAATGAAGAGGTTACGTCTGTGGCAACAGCTTTTCCCGGGAACCTTTGATCTCCCACTAATACTGATTTACACTGCAAGTCTGTTTCGATTAGTATCTGATACTACGATGAATCAAATATATGGATCCATATCGATTTAAAGACACGATTTATGAAGTGTAAAATTTGGTTTTGAAAATTCGATAATGAAGTGTTTTGCAAAAAATACGATGAGAATCGTAATTAAAATTTAATTTTTTTAAATAAAATTGGTTTGCAATGAGTTTTGAAGGCATGGTTATTTTATGAGGAATATACGATTTTTCAGTGCATGCTTTCATCGGCTTCTTTTCCCTGTCCAATGTATGTTTGAATTTTTTTTTAATTTTTTTTCTTTTTATTCTCTATATAATCATTCTCTTGACTTTTTTCTTTAACAATTTTTTATGCAAATTATGAAATTTTTCGAATCACTTGGCATTCGCATAACTTCAATTTATTCAACTTTTTCATTGAATTCAATTTTATAAATATCCTTTCTCATAAAGCTCTACGTGCAGTTCAACCATATGTGGACAAAACCACATTTCATTTCATTTCATAGTTCATTCATTCCGACTGTTATTTATTATTATTATTATTAAGGACTTTATTAGCCTTGGAGATCTTTTCTCTCATTGTTCTCGTAGTCAATCGTAACCAGCTGCCAGTTGAAAAGCGAGTTATTTGTTTTGTGGCGAACCGCGCACAAGACTACAAACAAATATTTATAAAAATAATGCAATTTTGCAGTTAATTGTGATTTCATCATCAATTAGCAAACTACGATTGCTTTTTTTTTTGGCCCAAATTAACTGTAATTGATAATTTATGCAAAATTTTAGATCCGTATGTGAGCTAAGGACGTATGGAATTTTAGTAAAAGTAAACAATTTCATATAATTTTAACAAATTAATTAAATTTTTGCGCTTATATTTGTGTTTATAGACCAACTTTATCCATCTTCTTTGTCTATGCCAAACATCAGCTGCTTATCTTAGACTTAGAAGTTGTTGTACATCTGGTATCTACATCAGCTACGTATCTTAAGATGATTCTTAGACGAATTTAAACGAAAACTTTCACAAAATCAATGAGCAAATATTAATGATAGGTTGGAGGGAAAGTTCTGTCGTATTTTAAAGAAAGCGTTTGAATTCATTTATAATCACATATTAATTATATATGCTCTGTGATTTGTTACAACCTGTTGCCATCTCTCAGGTAACCTAGGAATTCCTGTTTTGTAGAAGTTCTGGCCCTTCTAGTCCTGGTTCAAATAGTCAGCAACTGCCTTAGAAACACTTTCAAAAGACTTGAATTTTTTCCCGTTAGATAATTGTGCAGAGATCTGAACAGGTAATAATCAGATGGTGCAATGTCAGGTGAATACGATAGCTGACTAAGGACTGCCTATCCTAACGCATTCAGTTTTTGTTGCGTCACCATTGCAGTATGTGTGGTAGAGCATTATCGTGATCGAACACTATTCCTTTTCTGATGATGTTCCTGGTTTGCAGTGACATTTTTTTACTCTTAATATTCTCGTAAAGAATCCACTTTTCAACTCCAGTAACCAGCTTGGTCCAAAAGCACACATTGTGTCTAATCAGATGTGATGAAGACATTCTTACACGATCAGATAAATTCTTTTCCATTAATTCAAGGGGAATCCAAACACTTTGCTTTCACAAAAAACCCAAGATATTTAATGTGATCTCCAACAGTTCTATGATGAATGCCTAACTCTTCTGGATCGCAAAACATCATTATCGAAAAATTACCTGCTTATTTAAATTACGACAGAACTTTCCCTCCAAACTATTATTTACTGGCCCACCTGCGGTGAGAGTATATTAACTTTATGCGAACATGCATAGGACGACTTGACTTAAGCCTGTTTGGCCCTTTGCTTTTGCAATATCTGCCTATGTTTGTTCCTGTATTCAACTTGCTGAAGAATGTTCTTTTGGCCCCAGGGAACATCCTATAGAAAGCGAATTATAAATCGGACGTGTTTTGTAACCATGCCCTGCATAACGTTTTATTTTGAAAAAGCCAAAAACTGCCAAATTTGTATATTTCTTGAGAAGAATTTTGTGAAAAATGACCAAATGGGCAGATCAATTGAACGGAACCATTTTTTGAATCATCTTCCATGTTAACGTTGGTACAAAAAGTAAATCTCTGGATGACAGCAAGGTTTCAGTAAGTTTTGGTATGTGAAAGGAAAAGTTGTGATCAAGAATAGCAAATAATGTAACATGAAAACCCATCGGGCTAAGTTTGGTTGGCAATGACCCTCTGTTCTACAAAGCTTCTCTCGAAGAAAGTAATTCTTCGTAATATTAATTTTTGAAGAATAATAATATCTTTGATTGACATTTGGACCGCATCGGCTCGCACTTTTGATTCCCATGTAAGACTTTTCCAAAAAGTAATTTTTTTATGCGATAAAAATTTCAGTAAAAAATTCACTTCAATTAGGATTACAATGAGCGGTCTGCTTTGTGCTATATAATGCTATATGGTATTTACAGGTTTGCCTTACCAATGGCAAGACTCGTTTCTAAAAGTATTTTGTTTGATGACCTTATCAAACAGGGAAAAGTTGAAAGTCGCAAAATCCATTATATTTTAATTCTTTATTATCGAAAGGGTAAAAATGGTCCACAAGCAAGAAAAAAACTTATTGAATATGTATGAAGAAAACGAATTAATAGACAAAAGATCCGTGACGTGCGGGGTTTACAAAATTGCCTTCCGAAAATTTTGATATTGAAGATGCGCCAGAAGGTTAGTTAAAACGGATGAGAGGACAAAATAAAGGAATCAACTAATGCAAGCCAACGAATATCGAGTCATAAGATCGTGGAGAGATTACATTTATCGAACTCGAGCATTCGTACAGATATCTGTGTCAACTATAAAAAAGTCGTCTTTCATTTTGACCAGAAAAAAAAACCAAGAAAACGAGATGACTTTCCAAACAACTTAGGAATAGAAAAAAGTGCTAAAATTGTTTGTTGACATCGTTTTTATCGCTTTTGCGGTAGCGAATAGCGAAAGAAACCGATTTTCATATGTATTTTAACGTGTAATTACTTTGTCTAAAATATATTTTAAACAAATTTTTACTACGATTTACGTTAGGATATTAATTAGTTTCGGAAATAAATTATTTTTCAATGGCTAGAAAAATGTCGCCATTCATTAGAAAATTGCTATACATATATACAAAAATATATCTTGTAATACTGCAGTCATATAAACAGATGAGAGTCAATGTCAATCAAGTACTTTTAAGTATTAAAAGTTTAAAAAAAAATATTCAGATTGAACTTCGATTCATAGGGAACTGAAGCATACAAATCGAACTCTGATTATAAATGTCTTTTGATGCGTCTTTCTAGTGATTCCAAATGGATCGGCAAAATCAAACAAAGCGATTTTATTCGTTGTTGACATAAATACAAATGTTTGTAAATATATTTTCAAAATGTTCACAAGACATTTTTCGAATATTTAAAAATATTTTTAAATATTTGACCATTTGCCAACAAAAATAAACAATTTTGTTAAATACGATGCGATTGCGGTTCGAACAATAGAAAGAATATTTTTGGCTTTACTCGAATCCTCTAAAGTCCACTATTTAAATTTTGAACCCTTCACTTATGTGGAAAACTTGTCCACACCACTTGTGCTACGATGATGTGTTAAGTTTGTGCAGATGTATGCCACACCCAGAGGGACTTGACACAGACTAACCTGTTATTGTGCCAATCGATTTATAAAATTATTTTCCGAATCATTTACCGACTTGATGTAGGCTTGTCTATCCGTCCATCCTTAGTGTTTTGTTGTATTCAACGTATAGGTATTGATGGAATTTGGGTCAAAGACAAACGCTATTGAAAATGGTTCGGATTCGATTGTAGGATTGTGTAAGGTATTTAATGAAGAACCCTGGCCCTCTACAGTCTTTTGAGTTGCCTCTTCCGAATTTTCAATTCTGAACAAATTTCCTGCCCAATTTTTAACGACTATATAGCTATATAAAGCCAAGTAATAACTGAATTCATTCACAATAATCGGCTTATCATCATAAATATATATATATACAATCTCATCCGATCTCTTATACATAAAGAAATAATTTTTAATATACGTTTTAAATTATCGGATGTAAAGTGTGGAGGAGAGGATTTCACCTATATATAGTTGTTTTCATATATTTGCATATCATTCTCAATTAATTCATCATTTGTGCAAACACACGTATGTTTATATTTTGTGTAAATATGTCGCGTGCTCATATTTTCGTAAGCTACGATGCATTAAATGAAATGAAACTATAGAACGTAATAAAAGAGATTTTTATTGTTCGGAATAATCACAAAATTGTTATGTTATTTAAAAAATACAAAAAACTTACAAAACACTTACCCCTCCATGTTATAGTTTCATAGTCGCGACGTTCTATGTAATAAACATTTATAAAAGCAACAGAGACAATCATTACCGTCATTATTGTCATTACGATTATTATTGTTTAACATGTCGTCTGAAACAACTGGATTACTAAGTGTGGGTAAGCATCTATTTGCATTACATTCACGAAATATATATTAAAATATTAATTGAATATAAAAAGAGATAATAAAAAAGGTGCACAGCATGTAATAGAGAAAATAAATAAGAAAATTATATCTATTTTTCTCTATATATCGATCTTTGTATCACCTGCGTTAACATGTCCCATACGACAAAAGTTTTTAAATGGAATTATCAGGACTATCATGTTTAACTTTTGGATCGATATTTGTTTTTACACAAGCACGACAGTACTTTAGTGAAAGTATTTCGAAATTCTGAAAATTATTTCGTTCTGCTTCTTACAAATTGATCACAGCATTAAATACCATACACTACTTCTAATTAATCGTATAGCGACTTTTTAAAATAAGGGATTATGTGGCTAGTGGTCCAAAAGGTGGCCCGATCCAAACCAATTTCAAACGACGAACATAATGTGTTTGGGCCAAAACACGTCAGTGTACTAAATTGCATCGAAATTTCCCAAAAAACTGCAACTTGTAGATTGAAAACAGAACGGACATACGGATAGACACACTTAAATCAATTTGGGAAGTGATTCTGAATCGATCGGTATATGTCAGGTCTGTGTGGGTATTACATACATTCGCAAAACCTTACTACACCCAATGGAGCTCTGTTTCAATTTAGCCCTATGACCGTCTATACCTTGGCCTATGCGCCCGCGTTTTGAAAGTTTCCAATTCATCAAAAATGAAACAAACAATTACAAGTCTCTCATAAATAATTTTAAGTCATTGTACACTGCGCCGCTTGCGAGTGTATGTAACACCCAGAAAGAGTACATTATGACGAGTAAAAACTATTTTGTCGTGTAAGACCACCTATCAAAACACTCAATAATTTTTCTTACTCGAATCAATCATTTTTATATGGCGGGCATGGACAAGCTACGTTTTCGATAAGTCACCCGTTTTGGCAAAGCAGATCTTCAAAGCATTCTCCCGGGGGGCGAAGAAAAGAAAATACATATAAATGACTTATGTTCATTATATCAGTATAACAGTATTTTAAAAATTGTTTCCGACTGTTTGTACCGTACACTACGTTGTCTAACAAAATTTTTATTTTCGTATAAAATTGCTATTATGGGTCATGGGGTATTATGGGTATTGTTATTACCGGATATTAAAATTGAGATTTCTCTGCTCTACAAAGGGTCAATTTTCATGAAAATCGTTAGTTGGATAGGAACCAAAAAAAAAAAAACGTCGGGATAATCCAAATAATAATAATAGTTCATTTTTATACCCTACACCTCTTGTGGTACAGGGTATATCAATCTAGTGCAGCCGTATGTAACATGCAGAAGAACTTAAGATAGACCCACATTTTATTATACCAATCGATTTAGAATCATTATCACAATTGATCTAAGCCTGTCCGTCCGTCTGATCTCTGCCTATCTATGTATGCAAGCTACAGGTTTCATATATTTTGATGAAATTTGGTACAGTAACGTATTTTGATCCAAAGACGAACGCCATTGAATATGATTCGGATCGGTCCGCTTTTTCGACCACTTCCCACATAACGCCTTATTCTGAAAAGTCGTTGTATGGAAAAAAGTAGTAATTTTCAAAACTTCTCAGCAAAAGTGGCTAAGTAGTAGTGTTTGGGCATTCGAAGTTGGTATGGAAACTTTAGACTGGGTGGGGAAATTTTTGAATATTGCTCATATAACGAAAACTATAGTTCATACGGTAAAAAGGCACAATTTTCAAAGCTTCATGAAGAAAATTATAAAATAATAGTCATTTAACATGCAAACCATTTTTAATAGCGTTCGTCTTGGGCCGCGATAGTAAATTTCATCAAAATATTTCAAAAATTGCTAACTGTGGTTTGACCACAAGAAAACAAAACAGACGGACGGAGAGACGGACGGACAAGCTTCTAAAAAGTGATTCTATCTCATGTCCTTCTAGGTGTTGCATACATTTGCACAAACCTAATATTCCCACTTATACCACAAACAGTGTAGGGTGTGCTTAATTCATTAGGGCGGAAAAAAGAAAATTTTAAATTTCCTAATACGAAGGGGATTTTCACATATGAAATCACAAGGCTTATAGTATAACTTTTTGTTTTTAGTTGGAAGTATAGTTAATAAATGTTGCATTATCAGTCCCAATTGCTCAAAGCTGTCGTGGCAGATCAGAAAGAAAGAAGAGAATAACTTCTCTTCATATGTAACTAAACTGATTATTTATTTATTTATAATTAAAGTACGAATGTTTGCCTACCAAAGTCATGTTATATAATAGAAAGTTCCCTATAAGCCCTTCTTGTCTTCTATTGTTCAATGAGCGATGCCATCGTTTGCTAGATAAATCTTTTTGGAATCGTGGCCTGACCCGCTATAAATACGGCTCATAATGAGCACTTATTACCTAATCGAATTTTCGAACCTATGTGATAGCATCAGATAATTCCGTTACACGTTGAACATTTTTACACGGTATCTTTAACTCTATAAAGAGCTGACTAAATGAAAGGCGAAAAGTAGACGATTTTTTATCAGTTCCTATGAATATTTTCTTTCATAGATGACAACACAACGGTGGCTATAAAAAAAGATGGGTCATGTGGATTGAAATAAAAAATCATAAATAATTAGGACATCATCAGTAACAGCCTAAGGTGTAGAATTTTTCGCAATAATTTGTGCTGCCCTTCTTCAATTTATTTTTAACTTTTTGTTCCCCTTCTTTTTTTTTTTTTTTAGAACCCCAAGCTCGCTCTTTTGCTGTGCGACGCAAGTCAGTGTTTGCCGAGTCTTATGATCCAGAAAATGATGCTGACGATGACGAGGGCGCCACTGCCATCTTCCCCAAATCAGATGAACAGCGCGCACGTTTAATAGAATCTGTTAAACATGTATTATTATTCCGCTCCTTAGAACAGGAACAGGTCCGTATCATTTATCCTTACTTTTTATCGTACCAACCATAACCAATAAATTCTATAAAACTTTTATTCTTTCTTACAGATGAGTCAAGTATTAGACGCTATGTTTGAACGTAGAGTAACACCTGGCGAACTTATTATACGTCAGGGAGATGATGGTGATAATTTTTATGTTATTGAATCGTGAGTAATCTTTTTTCATTAATGTAACTTTTCATCAGCAAAGAAAGTTTTTTGGCTTACATGGGAAGGGGGTCACTACATATATTATACAGTTTCGCTTTAGGTCGTAGCGAACAAGAAAATTTTTTCTTCCACTTTCTAGTGCTAAGATTTTTGTGAAAAATCCATGACTTTCTTCAGATGTAATGAACAATTATTTGTGGAACTGGCTCCGCAAAATTTCTAAGGGAAATGGTTTCCCTGTTGCACAAACTGTTACACCTATAAAAATGCCTGACACGCCTGATGCTCACCTAAATCAATACATTAGGTTTGCAAAGTATTTTCTTCAATGTCGACGCATCAAGACCTATTGATAGAGACCGCTTTTTTACATTAGCCATGAAATTGACCTTGAAAAATATTTTGATCAAGTTTTAAGTCAGCTTCGATCTGACTATGTATCAATCTTTCAGGTTCATATTAATGTCTATTATTAGTACGCTTGTATGTAGGATCAGGCAAAAGTGATGAATTGCACGACGATTAGCAGAGAAGTCTCCGAATTAAGTAAGAAAAAATGATTTTTTTCTTCCTTCCCAGTACTCGTACCACTTCGATGCCTTCTTTTTATATCCTGATTTGTCAAAATGCTCAAAATTCGCTTTAATGTTTCGCCAATGACTTCGTCATTTGGCCCAAATTTTTTTCCCCGGAGATTTTTCAACAAATAATAGTCGCTGGGTGCCTGGTTTGGAAAACTTGATAGGTGAACTTCAATTCAGGTAATAAACGGTGTGATACGGTGTTTTTGAGTAAACGGGGCACTCAATGTGCAATGAGATTTCTCATGTTGCATAACTTCTGCTATCTTCCGATCCTTAATTCGATGATCGTGTAGAGCTATTTGATGAGCTGTAGCGATATTTTAACCGAGCACGGCAATGTTCTGGTTATATGGACCTAAAAATTCACCATGTAAATAAAATGCAGAAAAGATCTGTACACAGCTTCCTTCGCGCAGATGTAGCGCCTTTCAAAAGTGAATACTAAATGACGGCCCGATAACAGACCCTTTTCTCCGTTTTCATAAAAACATTCTCATCAACTCCACTAAATGCGCTGAAATTTTCGGTGAGTGCTTGTCAACCGTGTAGGCACAAGCGTATTTCTCATGTTTAGTGAACAAGTGTTATCATTATTCATAAAAGAATGCAATATCTTTGTTTCATAAAAGATCGAAAATGAAATTTCCATACTTTTACCTTTTATATTCTACACAACCTATATGGATGTGTGCAGCACCCAGAAAGACTTGAGATAGACTCATTTCTGAATCGATCTGGGCTTGTCCGTGCATCTGTCTGTCTTGTTTCCTTTTGCTACAGGCCGCAATTTTTGAGTTATTTTGATGAAATTTGATACAGTGGCCCAAGGACGGACACTATTGAAAATGGCCAACATCGGACCACCTTTTCGACCACTTCCCATATAACGCCTCACTTTGAAAAGATGAGATACATAGATGAGTGCAGGGTGCGTAGGGTATTTAACGGCGGGCCATGCCCTACCATAGTGTTTTTACTTGTTTTTTACTTGTTTAAATTCTTTCTCAAGGCAAATATTTCACATCGAAACTAATAACAGCCATGTGTAGGTTAACTCTACATGCTTCTTAAAATTTCGTGCATAAATCGTTTTGCTTTCGCTATTTTCAGTGGTGTCTACAAAGTTATAGTAAATGATAATCACATTCACACATACAACAATAGCGGCATTTTTGGTGAACTAGCTCTACTCTACAACATGCCACGGTAAGCATTTTCTTCGTATTTTAATAGATTTGTGTTTTTCTTTTTTTTTTTTCGTCTCTAATAAAAGTTGAACCTTTTCTTTTTCTATTATGCCATCCGGAGCAGAGCTGCAACTGTACAAGCCGAAACGGAGGGTCTCTTATGGGCTATGGATCGTCAAACGTTCCGTCGTATACTATTGAAATCCGCTTTCAAAAAGAGAAAAATGTATGAATCTCTACTGAATAGTGTGCCAATGTTGAAAGCTTTGCAGGTTTGTATTAGAAAATGCGAAGCAACGAAAGTGTTCGGAAGAAATTGTTAGAGAAATTCAATTATTTTTTTCATATTCCTTTCATATGCTGTCCTGCTGCACGTACATACAATACATACATTTTGCGCTATATACCGATAGAACTATGAGCGCATGAATTTGGCCGATGCTTTGATTAGTAAACGTTACACCAGCAGTGAAAGAATCATTAAACAAGGTAAGTGAATTATAAAAAATAATAAATGATGAAGAAAGGTGGGAAGATATAGAGAGCAAGTATCCTGTTTGTATGCCATAAAATGCATTGATTTGTTTTTGTTTGTTTGCGTTTTTTCTTGTTTCTTATATTGTTTCTTGCCCTTTCGCGTAGGTGATGTGGCCGATGGTATGTACTTCATTGAGGACGGTACCGTGGTTGTTAAAATGGATCAGGAAGGTTCGGAAATTGAAATTTCCCGCCTCTCAAAAGGCGAATATTTTGGTGAATTGGCTTTGGTTACACATCGACCACGTGCGGCTTCCGTCTACGCTGAAACTGACGTTAAAGTGGCATGTAAGTTGTTATAACAAATCAAACTCCTCGTATATTTATAATACATACTTCTTATGTATTAAAATATTGCTTAGCTGTACGAAAAAAAAGAGTCAATCAGTATTAACTTTAACGAGTCTTCGTAGTTATATTATGTTATGTTTAGAGAAATTTGCTTTGCATTTATTTCTATTCTTCTAATTAATTCTTGTTTACTTTTTTCTTTTTTTTTTTTTTTGCAAATTTTTTTCTCGTTTTATCCATTACAACCGTACACAAAAACACACACTTTATGTCTGTCGTTTGTCTTTATGAAATTTTATATGATACACATATACACCCACACCCAAACCAAATCTGAAACCCCCCCTCTTGTCCGTTACCACTCGCAATTTCTCTGTCTCTATCTATCTCTCACTCTCTCTCTCTGTCTCTCTCTCTCTCTCTAATATATAATCTTTTCTCAAATATTATATAAATTTCGCTGTTGCTTGCTGCTCGTTGTTTTTTTAGTCTTAGATACCGTTTGTTTTGAACGCTTATTGGGCAAATGCTCGGAATTGCTTGAACGCTCTATAAGCGATTATCGTTATTTAGATGATGATTTACGCTCTTATTTTAATAATTTAAAATCTTTAAGCAGCTCTTAAAAAATGTAAAGAAAACTTTGTCTTCAATAAAAGGAAAAGAAAAAGAAAAAAAAAAAAAAACGCAGAGAACTTTTTATATACGCTTTTGTTTTTCTCACTCTTTCAAATTAAAATGAAATACTTTCTTTAAACTTCTTCAAGTCTTGGAAACTGAAGCCTTTGAAAGAATACTTGGTTTCCTTAAGGACATCCTAAAGAAACGTATGGGAACTTATGAACATCAATTAACTCAATTGGCCCGTCAAGCATTGTAAAATTAAAAAAAAAAAAAAAATTATATATATTTTCAGTTTTTTTTTTTTCTCCTATTTTTGATTTTCTCATCTTTTTGGTAATTTTTTTATATATTTTTATTAAAAAAATTTAAAATAAACAAAACAAGAAAGAAAAAAAAGCGGCAAACAATTCACAGAATAATGATGTACTGCTTTTAAGATTCATCTCGCGATTTTTTTTTTTTTTTTTATAAACTTTAGAGTACTACATATAGCTTCTCTCCAACTCTCTCAGTGTTGTTAAATATGGATAAAAAAAAAAAAAAGAAAAAAAATTAAAAAATAAATAAAAAAAGAAAAAAGTAAATTCCAAAAATCTAGCTAGCACTCTGTCTTTTACTATAGCAGTTATGTACATGCACTTTAAGGCAGCTTTGCTGTTCTGCTGCTGTTTAGCTATTTTATCTATCTATCCAGAACGAAAAAAAAAAAACGAAAAGAAAAGAAAACACACAAACATCTTTGTTTGGTAAGAAATATTTAAATTTTAAACAAATAAAGAAAAATAAAAAAAAAAAGAAACGTATGTAGTGACTAAATACAAAAAGGGATCGCTGGAATAATCAAGAGCATGACCTACTTCTTCTTCTTCTTGTATGTAACGAAAGGTATGAAATTAATAAAACATCACTTGACCTGATTAATATTTTGAAAATTTGAAACACAAAAATCTTGATATTTTTTTTTTTTGTTTTTTAAATGGATTTAATCTTTTTATAAAAATTGTTCTAATCGTTACTCGTTAAGTAAGTTGAGTTTCCTTATGAAACTTGCCGTTTTTTCTTCCTATATATATAAAGAGAACACCCTATTTAAGATATATTTGCACTTGTGGAAAGTTTTGTTTACCCACCACCTGAGATGAAGACAGAAATTACTTGTTCAGAAGCCAGATATGGCGGGAATCGACCACATGGAGAAAAGAAGAAAAGAAATATCAGTTCTGTCCGAGAGTTGTCCAGTAGCTCATCGCATCACCAATTATGAAAAAGGTCTCCCGACAAACGCGACCAAACATCGACGAGCTCATAAGTATATTGTTGTGAATAACTTAAGATCTCTAGATCAGATATCAAACAGGGTCACGCCCGGTGCAATATTTTGAAATGAAATAAAATTCACACTGCACATATAACCCTTACGGACGCCATAGATTATGAATAGAAATTCTATGAATACTTTCTGGGGCCGCTTGAGTAAAAGTCTGAGAAGATTGGTCTTTAACCATCATTTGGTTATGAACAGAAATCGCATACCAGTGGACAATTTTTGGACGGCGAACTTTTTCACGACATTCAATCTTTGCTTAGTACCCGACATGACTAGGATACAATGGTATTGGACTTTCACCTCTGAAGTCATATTAGAGAACAGTGCTATGCCAAGTAGTTTAATACGAAAATCGAAAGCAGAAATCCAAGCCATACTTTAAAGTAAATAGAATGACGAAACTTTATTTATGCGAATTGTGTTGCGGTATACATTTACCTGAAATTACTTTCTCAAGCAAGCAAGCCGACGAGATTAGTCTCTCATATCGCAGCTTGATGGAGAAAATCCAAAACAGAAATGCAAACCACAATTTAAAGTGCACACAATGACAAATGTGACTGTGAAATTTTATCTGTACGACCTCAGGCATCGTGGTTATCTGAAATTACTTTTTCACATGCCGAAGAGAGAAGTCTCCTATACTCGGGTGTTATACGACACCTTGACTTCAATATATAATATGCGTGGGATTTTATACTCTTTCCTTTCGTGAGATGTGGCACGTCCTGTATGAGCGAATGTTGAATGTGGAACGATCTCCTATGAGCAAACAAAAATTGTTCCGATAGATTCACTAACGCAAAATACTATTAAAATGAATTTTTATATACTTGTTTGAGGTGGTGCGTACTCTCAATATTCGTCACAAGGCGAATATACAGTTTTCTTACTTGCTTACTCCTAAGATTATTTTTCCACAATACTTATACACTCTACAATTATTATTTTTCTTTAATAATAGCAATCCTTCCTTAAGTAGCAACATTTCCGCAAAGTAGCATTGATTAGTAAGTAAGCCATTATTTCCCCTATATGCGGACGGAAAAACGTTCATGTAGCTTGAATGAAGTCCGATTCAGATTTTCGATTTTGAAATGTAAATAGAATTTTGTAATGGGGCTTCGAACTACAATCAATCCTTCCTTGATCGATACTGTTTATATATCCAAAGACTCGTGTTTGTTACAATTATTTGTCTTTCTAAAGAAGACACGATTGTACGAAATCGGATGATGTCGCCTATGCAAAGATAAAAGCAATGTAGTTATC
Organism: Glossina morsitans morsitans; assembly: GCA_001077435.1. Taxonomy (NCBI): domain Eukaryota; kingdom Metazoa; phylum Arthropoda; class Insecta; order Diptera; family Glossinidae; genus Glossina; species Glossina morsitans. The sequence continues at coordinate 17,228 of CCAG010000890.1, read as the reverse complement.
TCTGCGTCGTATGATGTCGGGAGACGGCGCTTATACAAACAAAGCTACGCGAAGGCTACAATGCGGTTAGAATGAAAAACTTCTTACGGTCTTACATTCAGCTGTCGTTAAAGCTGCTTACGTCGAATTTCAGCCAAGCTGTTAAGCTAAATGTTCCGAAGACCTGTGTAAATAGTAACACAATTTATTAATAAAACAAATTTTTACTTATTCTTTTTCCAAGTAGAACGTTACATAATTTTATGCTCACGAGTCGTCTGCATTTTATTTGGTTAATCAATATCACAGAGAACTCCTACGCCTTCTCAGGGCACATAGGATGAATATTACTTATTATTATTTTTTAACGCTCACAACATATGTCGTGCCTTTGCGATAACGGAACTAATAAGCTTTGTTGTTGCGTATAAATTTTCGCATCACAGTGGGCGCTTTTAACGGAATAAATTGAGAGCAATTGCTTTAAAAATGTAGCACACTCTAGTGATATATTATTTATTTATTATACTCATTGAACATAAGAAGAATATTTCGTTTAACACTTCGGTTATCATTTAAAATGTGTACAAGAAAGCAAACGAAAAAAACATTTCAACTCTAATAATAATAAGGAAATAAAATGATGACAAGAAATTGCATTACAATGTGTTGTTGTTACAAAAGTCCCGTTATCAGGATTAATAAATTTGCTAAAAACGCGTCCATCCGTCCAAAGAAAACCTTACCTTACCATAAAATTAGTAACAACGTTTTTACCCATCCATCGAAAGAGAACCTTACCTTACCTTAAGACTAATAAAAACGGTTTTATCCAGCCAAAGGAGACGTTACCTTACCATAAAACTAGAAGAAACGGTTTTACCCATTTATCGAAAGAGAACCTTACCTTACCATAAAATTAGGTTTTACTCATTCAAAGAGAACCTTACCTTACCATAAAATTGGTAAAAACGGTTCTATGCATCCAAAGAGGATCTTACCTTACCATAAAACTAGTAAAAACGATTTTACCCATCCATCGAAAGAGAACCTTACCTTACCTTAGTTTCCACGAGTTTGCATATTTTAAACACATATTAACCTTTCATTATTCTTCCATTCAATTAAGCGATATTTGTTGCTATTGGCTTAGACTAGTCACCCTACACTCTTCGCTTTTAAAATATATTAACGATTTCAGTTACAAAAAGAACAAGACTTTTATTTATTGCTTATATATTTTGTAAATAATTCTACTAAGTACGGAGGCTGCCGGATAACTTTGATCGCATGTTCGTCTATATGGAAAATTCTACCGTATATGCGAGCTGAACATGATATAATATCGCATTTACTAAATCTGTCTGTTCATAAATGTCTAAAGAGAATTTTGGAACCCATCACTAACGTAGTCATTGTTCTTCGAAAAATTTCATTAATAAAATCGCTTTAAAAAGGCGAAAGATTTATTCGACAACTGAAAAGAAGCCCGAGTTCCCTTTAAACGGTTATTAAAATGGCTTTAAAGTGCAATCAGTTACGAGCGAAATGCTTTATAGCGTTCTATATGTAAAACTGGCAATGTAACCCCTGTTCTACATAAAGCTTCTAGCCCAAATTTGATGTAGAATTGAAACAATTCTATATAAGTTATCCACAATTCACCCCTTATCCGGGTTCTATATAAAGAAAATATAATGATAGATTGAAAATTTTTCAGGAAATAAAATATTATATCCGTATAGATTCGAATTGACTGTATTTAGTCACACGGCAGAATTGCAGATCGAATCGTTATTTATTTATTATTTTGTTATACCCTAAAGGCAGGGGATATTAATTTTATGCGGAGGTACATAAACACCCAGAGGGATTTAAAATAGATCCATCTTTTATTATACTAAACTTTTACCCGTCCGTCCGTCCGTCTATTTTGCTTTTATTCAGCCTGCAGCTCGTAATTTTGGAGACATTTTTTAATAAATTTGACGAACCTTCACATAAAGCCACTCGTCACATAAAGTCTTATTTAATACATTCGTGTTTTGAACAACTCCTTAAAACGAAGTGGTGTAACGTATTTAATGGTGTACGGGGACCAACTTTTAATTATACAATCGATTCGGGATCATTTTCTGTTCGCCTGTTTGTCGGACATCCATCCATGTGTTACTGTATTCAAACTATAGGTCGTAATTTTTGAGATATTTTGATGGCATTTGGTGCGTGGAGGTGCTTTGACTTAAGAATGAAGAGGGTTGAAAATGCTTCCAATCGATCCATTTTTTCGACCACTTCCCATATAACACTTTTATATTGAAAAGATACGATATGGAAAAAAATTGCAATTTCTTAGGATTGACGCTACCCTGTATTAATTCGGCTCTAACATACCAAATGCTCTCAGCTAAAAAGCTGTTCGCAGAGATGATTGGCTCACAATTATACTCACTATAGATACAAACTATATTTCACGGTCACTATTGTAACTATAAAATCCGGTACATAGTTCTCTAGACTTTCTGAAAGTTCGGTATGAAGATAACCTTGATTGATTAATAGCCACAAGAGTTTCCGAACAAGTAAGAATCGCGTCAAACAAGTCAGTGTTCGCGGTTTTAAATCTCAGTTCGAGATAAAGTTTATTTTGATCGTCGCTATAGCGAGTGCTCAGTCAACTGGGTCCACCTCCATATCTCTCTTTCCCTTTCTTCACTTTTTACTGACCGTCATCGTGTTGTACGAGCAGGACACATTGTCTGATCGATTGGTCATATTAAAAAAGAAAAAAATATATATATAAACGGCAATAGAGACAATTGACAAAGTAGTTCTCCGTGACTGACTGTTTATATTAATAAAAAATATGGATAATTGTTAAAGCTTGCTAATGCTCCATGATTACCTGAAAGGCTTCGGAAGATTGAGGGAATAAAAGAGTGAAGTGTGAACAAAAGTCTCGACATAACGTCTCGACATGGGACGACTCCATGAAAGAGTTGTACAGTTCACTATAACAAGCATCGACATGAAATTGAGAATAAAAAAAATTTCAACGAATAAAAATAGGTTTGAATGCTTGCCCACTGGACCTTTGTGTCAAAAATGCTTAATATGGCCAAACATTGAATACCCCACCGCGCCATATAACGACTTTTCAAAATAAGACTTTGTATGGGAGCTTGGCAAAAAAAAAGGAACTTGATCCGAACCATATTCAATAGCGATCGTTCTTGGGCCAAAACCCATCAATGTACTAAATATCGTCAAAATATTTCAAAAATTGCGATCATAAGGAAACACGACGAACAGGCGGATAGACAAGCTTGGATGGATTCAGATGCAATTTCTGAAATCGATCGGTATCGAAAGATGGGTTTATCTGGGTGTTGCGTAAACCCGCACAAAATTAATATATTCTTGTAGCGCAATCATTTTTCAAACTTAAGTTCGATTTTCTTCGTTTTTACATGTATATAAGCACTCTGACCTAATCACAACATTCAACTACCTATAGGGTATGTTCTCAAGTTGAAAGAGTCAGTCTATGTCTCGTTACCCGGTCAAGTGTTTGAGTATTTCATGTAATATGATGTAGAGTGGTGGTGATGGGTATTAAGAGATTCGCCTGAAAATTTCTCATTGTTGCATGTAAATGTTTTATTTATTTACTTCTTTCTTATTTTTTCTCTCTCTCTCTCTCTCTCTCTCTCTCTTTAATACTCTTTATATTTTATTTGGCATGTAGTGAAATGCATGAGCAAGCAAGTGCATGTTCGCTCATATATTTTTAATAACGAAAATTTTCAATATTATTTTAGATATTAAAGAAGAAGAAAATATTAATAAAAAAAAAAATTGTTTTTTTTTTTGTGTTTTATTTTTTAAAATTAATTAGTCCTAGAAGTTGAGGCATTTGAGCGTTTATTGGGTCCGTGCATGGACATCATGAAACGGAATATTGACGATTATGAGACGCAATTGATAAAAATCTTTGGCAGCAAAAATAATATCACCGATACGCGATAAAAAGTCTGACAAAAAATAAAACAAAAACAAAAAAAACGATTATAATAGAAGAACCACAACAATAACAATAAAACCAACAACAACAACAACAACAATCAACAACAATAATAATAATCATATTTGCAACACAAAACACTGCACAAACAAACTTACATACTTATATACATATGCATAGAAATTTATGAGAACGTAAATAAGAGGAGCAAAAAGTGAACCAAACACACACACACACATATACAATACACATAAACATCAACACATTTGATCTTTTGAAGCAAAAAACAAAAAAAAGAAAACATATGAAAAATTAAATATAAAACTTAATTTTAAGCATAATGTTTATCTAAATATAAAACTAACAACAACAGCAACAACAAGAACATTTAATTATACCAAAAATCATACATGAAAGTAATTGTACACATACCTATAAACCTACATATATAAAGATGCACGTACATGCATAGAAATGTATAAATATACAAACATATTGATATCCACTAACGAAGGAGGGCAGTTGTCCTCAGTTTACATTTGTCACATTTATCGCATTTGTGATAGCGATCGAACATTCAAAGCAAGACTTTCAAACAATTTCGCTTTGTCCATCCCCCTGTCTGCTTGTCTTGTATTGACTTTGTCAAGGACGCGTGAACGGCTACAGAAAAAAAAAAAAAACCAAAGGTTAACACAGAGCCTATCATTTCGATCTTATCCACATATGCAATCCATTACGCAATAATTCGAAAAGAAAAACATGTTTTTAAACATAGTGGAAATCTTCAATGCATTTTCACCAGATTATAGATAAAAAAAGTTATATATATATATATATATATATATGTGGTACTTATCTCCTTTGTCTATGCTAAAACCACTATGAAAGCACACAAGGGAATCGAAGAACTATTAAAATCCGGCGGTGTTATTAAGTATATGTGGACGTTTAAGTTTTAAAAGTTTTTTAAAGTTATGTTTACTATCATCAACGAAAAGAAGAAAAATTTTATATTAAATTATTGTTTCAATAAAAGAAATAGGAATCTTATGGCCTGACATAGTGTGATACTTACGGCGTACAGTAGGAAACAAAAAATCAAAAAAGACGATAGAGGGATCAAAACAATTTCGCTTTTCTTATAACATTTAATGGAAATTTAATATCCATTTAATCAATTACTGTATCGTCTTATCTTTGTTAAAGACCTGCTTCAGTAGATATACTCGCAGGCCAATAAAACAATCTAGAAACATTAGCAGATCATCATTGTCCGTGAAAGCTAACACGTTGGAAACGGTTGAAAGTCTAAGGAAAGAAAAAAAATGTACTCTCACATTGAAATTTTCATATATCAATGATTTCGAATTCAAGGGCCAGTGAATGATGGGAACGATCACAATCGATCGGCTCATAATTGCGTAAAATCCCTTCAAGTTAGTGGGCATCCGAAATTTGCTTAAGAGCAAATGTTTATTTCTTATTTGTTTTCTTTTATTGTTTTAAGAATTTAGAAAGAAAATCTTTTTAAAAACGCATGCATCGGTATATTTAGACGAAAAAGAAAACGAAAAAAAAGAAAAAAAAAAAAAGAAAAGCAAAAATTGAGAAACAAACCAAATTATTATGATTAAATCTTGACCTGAGGAAAAAGGAGAGTTTATATTACTTGTAATAACATTTCCGAAAACTACACGCACACGTACAAACACACACACACACACACACACAAACACACAAACACATAAAAGTACACCTATATGTATAAGATGAAGAGATCAAATCCTTGAAAATGCAGTCATTTATAACTTACTTAAATCATTGTTGAATATATAGAGAACAGATCAGAGTACAGTATCTTTGCTGTTATATCAAATGTATTAGTTTTTAAGGCAATCTACAATAACAATAACAAGGCAAACGCGCACACGCAAAACCTCTTGCTTATTACAAACTATTTTTGTTTTTATTATAAATATTTATTTATTATAATTTTCAAAAAAAAAAAAAAATAAAAAAAAAATAAATTACAATCATTGTTTTATTTGGATTAAAAAAAAAAAAAAACAAAAAAATTTGGGTTCGGTTTGATTCAAACAAAAAGAAAAATTTAAATAAACTTTGATTTTTAAATTTTGCTTATTTTTTTAATTATTAATTTTAATAACTTAAAGAAAAGAGTAACTGCTTTTCATGCATTAAGAAAATTTTACATTTTTTTGAATTGAAATCAAAAAAAAATTAAATAAAGTATAATTTGGAATTACTATTTTTAATAAGTTAAAAATGAAAAAGAAAAAATTTGAAGAAATTTTGAAAAATGAAAACAGAAACTACTTTCCATCCATCCATCCATCCTCCTTCTTCTCCACCTCCTCCTTCTTGTTCACTACTTTATGTTATTAATGTATAAGATGTTAATCATAAATTTAAATAATAAAAATCTAAACAACAACAATTGCTAAAAAACTCTTGTGTCATATATACAATACAATACATAAAAACTGATATTTATTTACTTATAAACGTTAAATAAAGAATTATTTGCTTTAATTGATTTTTGTTTTTTTTTTTTTTTGTTTGAAAATTAAAACATTTTTAAAAATAACTACAAACTCCACCAAAACTCTGCTTCCTTAACTATAAACATAGTTTATAAATATATACAAATACGTATGCATACATACATTATATATGTTTTTAAAATTTAGCAAAATTTTTGTTGCCTCTAACTTTGCCATGGTTTAGTTTAAATGTATTTTAAACAAAAAATATTATTTAAATTATTTGTAAAAATATATAAAATTTTTAAAAAGAACAAAAAAAAGGAATAGTTTTTTTTTTTTTTATTTCTTTTTTATGTATATTTATTTTGCAGTATGTAAAGTTCCTTCTTGAGTCATTTTCTTTGGTTTTTCAAATTCCAATAAATACTTTGCACCGAAAGGTAGAGGTATACTAATTTTGTCATTATTCTTAAAAAAAAAAAAACAGGAAAAATTTCTTGCTTTCTTTTTTTTTTGTTTACTTATAGAAAAAAATAATTAAAAACATTACAGTGGAATGCGGCCTATTATTAAATATCGCACACCACATCGGCTAAAACGACTATTAACAATAAGCCCTGATATTAAAAGCGTTCGAAAAAGTGGTCCAATTCAAACAATTCTCAATAGTGTTTGGTCCTCGGGTAAAACATGTCGGTCTACCAAATTTCATCAAAATATCTCGAAAAACATAGCCCTTGGGAAAAGAAAAGAAAGCGGACAGGCGGACAGACAAGCTCAAATCGATTCAGAAAGCTGTTCTTACAATAATAGATGTTAGGTCTTTCTCAAGTATTCGTGCTTTTTAGCTTCATGTGTCCGAATTTATTTTATTTTTCCTATTATTCTACTCTTTCGATTTGAATAATTCGATAAGCTTGCTCAAGGTCCAATTCTAAGCTAATTATATTCATCGTTGGTTAGGTGATCGAAATCTTGCTGTGTACTGTACTGTACTTATACTGAAATAAGAAGAGGCAGATAGATGTTTCATGCAACAACGGAGAAGACACGTCCATCCACGGATAGGGACGTTTCCGTTGTTCAAGGGGATCAATGTCTAGATAGATCTTTCTTAAATAACTACACTGCCACTATCACACTTCATAAGTTAACTTTCATCGGTTGCGATTATTATCATTATAACCATCTAAGCAGAGGTTAAGCGGACATTAAGGCTATCGGCTTTATTGAAAACTTCATCGCCCTTGAGATTTGAAACCACGATTATTGACTTGTTGTGGAGTGGAGATGCTTTGCCTACTCAACCTCACTTCTTATTTGATTTCTGTATCTTGGACCACATAGGTGACACTGTGCCGGTCAGATTGTGTCAAACTTTAACGTCTGTACCTTGCGTAAAAGCCTCAATCAAACGTGTTCCCTAAAACCATTGACAATTAATTAGTAGAATTGGACATCTCTCAGCTTTGCAAGGCCATCCTGCAGGAGAGAGGGTCTATTCCAAGACTGACGTACCAGATACGGATATGGTCCAAACCTTCCCCTCTGCGTAGAGCGAGGCCTGTCAAGCACCTCTACTTATTTAACGATGCCACAGGTACCGTGAGTGCTCACCGAAGGGCCACACACATCGGTTAAACTTGTTACGTTCACTATTTGATTGAAGCATTGATTGAGCTTTCGCCGAAGTTTCTTACATGGTATATTATATGCAAACTTTGACCCGACGAATCCGCCCAGTACCCATCGACAGATGTAACCAATGCGGTCACCCTTACCTGCCTAAGCGCGGTACAGCATGGGCGAGCGAGCACGATGCCGGTCAGAAAGGAGTGAAGAACGGGAAAGGAAGGAATGACTTTAGTGATTGAATAATCATTATAACTATGATCGCACTGGGATTTGAGCCCGCGAATATTGACTTGGTAGTCACGATGGTTACCTATTCGGCTAATCTCATGAATTAACTGTTTTCTTTTGGCGCTAGATTGTCGACTTGTTTTTCAAGGCTCTTCATTGCACCTGCAATTGCCCCTAATGGTTCGTGCGAACTCTTACCGATTTGCATAATTATTTTTTCACTCCGTGTTCTCGGGATTGTTGTGCTTATATAACTCTGTTGTCATTCATGAGAATTAGTCCCTCTTCTCTTAGTGTTATATTGTATGTGCTCGCCTTTGTTATTTGCGGTAAGAGCAGCAGAGATTACGTCGATTTGTTGCTATGTCCGCAGCTTCAAGTGGTCGTACTTGCTTATGTGTTATCTTCCTTGTTGCTTTATTTGTTTTTTTTTTTTTTTTTGCATTTCGCTTCTTTTGTGCATTTTTCCTTTGTTTCGTTACCAATGGCAACCGTTTTATGGCTTCACCGCTAGTTTACAGCAATTTTATTGTAATATCAACTGTACGTGAACTTGGTCCGATTTCGTTCACTTAACCGTAGCAAGCAAAGCATTCAATTCTGTTATCCGAAAAGCTATCGATTATCTTGTCCTAATTTTTCTCACTCATATTAGTATCCGTAACGTATTCATATTGAAAATACTAAGAGTCACTAATGAGTATGGGTTCTGCGGTAGTATTGTGCAATACCTTTACATTTCACGTAGCGAAGCGCTTCATCAGGAATGAATGAATAACTTATGCTCTTTAATTGAAATAAGCATTTTCCTGAAAACTAACGAATCGTTAGTTACTTGCTTACCTAACCTTTATATTAAAAAATAATGAAAGTTTGCATATAGTTTTTTTTTTTTGTATGCGTTGTGCTACGCGGTGAGTTTGCTTTCACCATAGTAACAGCATTAATAAGTAAATTATATTCGCTTGCATTTCTATACGACGACTACAGTAGTTTTTATATAATTTCGCTTTCGCTTCGTAAGCATTAAAAAAGAATTTCATTAAGATTTAAAAGGTATAAACGATAAAAGGATAAACGAACAATGTTTTGAAATCGCTTCCGCAATCACTTCCGTAATTGGGAAATCCAGTAAAATACAAATACAAAAAAAAAGTTCAGTTTTCCGTAAAACTTTCAGATTGTTGTTGTGAAAGTTATTTCAAAACCGTCCCTAATAAAGAGTTCACCGACTTCACAGAGTTCAGTTGTTGTGAAAATTGTTTCACAATCGTCGCTAATTAAGGGATCACCGAGTTTTCAGAGTTCAGTTGTTGTGAAAGTTATTTCAAAACCATCGCTAATGAAGAGTTCACCGCTCGAGTCTATTTATTTGACAGAATCTATAGACCTATTAGGCCTTTTAAGGTGACGATTGTTATCTACGATAACAACATGTTTCGAGGGCAATTTCAGAAACTTTGTAGCTTTTCTCGAGTTCTCATTTTCAGTTGAGTATTGAATAACACTGAGATAGATTTTGGAAGAGACGGATGCCCGATTACTTATCTATACTGAGACAAGGTAACAAATGATATAAAACTGTTAGGCCATTAAATGAAGGCGACTTGATTGTCTATTGCGACGTTAATATACCTACAATAGAATGGTGTCGTGAACGAGAAAAGACGGTAACAGTCAATTGATAAAGTAATGTGCACCAATTCGTCTTGAATTTATCAACACTTAGTCAGAAACATATTTTGCCAGGTATGATGGGGGTGAGGAAGGCTTATAGGTACAGAAGGAGGAGTAGCATTTGTGTACGTTTGACTTAAAAGTGCAAACATGAAGCAGGGTGAGGGAATGACCGTACATGTCGTACGTGAGGTACCGGCATTTCTATGGCAAATCGTTGAGAACGATGAGAAAGCTTTACGATGCTGTTAAAGGAGTTAATTTGTTGACAAATCTTTGCCTTAGGTGCACTTGGGGACTTGGAAGCACTTGAGTATAAAAAGAACTGCTTATTGCTCTCCCGAAAACAAAATTGTTGGTATCCGCTTTTTTGACCAACAAGTTGGCTTAGCGAACTCGGCTGTTTCTCTCCAAAATCTCATTCCTTTAAGAACTCAGTAATTCTTCGGATGAGCATCGAAACTATAGAGCATCATTTATACGTTAATTAAGGCTTGTCGTGTAGGCTCACTTTAGGCCCCAGCAGCTTCAAGCTGATTCAATGAATCAATCAAGAAAGACAAGAGCTTACTGACGACGATATGTTTACGCTGCTCATAAATGCCTGTGAATTCTCGGATTGGCGTATATGAGTTCTTCAAAGCATTTTTTAAAAAAATTTTATAAAATCCTTTCTCTTTTCACGTCTTAGAGGGGAATCTTTATGTATCGGTGGAAAATAAAATGCAAACATCGTAGTGTTTATAAAGAAATTACTGTAAAGTAAAAATATGCTTTAAATATTTTTCAAGTGTTTTTGAAATTTCTATTTGTCGATTTGTTGGTTAAACCTTAGAGACGTAGAGAGTAAATATTTTTATTAAATTCTGTTCGTATTTTAATTATCTGCATCTACAAAGTAATGCAAATTATATTAAGAGAAAAGCCAACCAGAGATATTTAAAATTTAAAATTAATTTCAATATTATTTCTTGCTCTTTGGTTAAATATAAAATAAACAAAATTTCCCTTCTTTTCCTAAACTTGCAATGCCTTTAATAAAGTTTTGGGGGACCTTCAAAAGAGAGCGGGACTGTAATGCTTTAGTAAGTTTTATATAAAGCCTTGCCCCATCCTAATGTAGGCAATGCCGTCATTGTGTACAGACAACGTAGTCTTTTTAGAAAGTTTTAAGAACATCCATCGCAATTGATTTGCTACTTAACCTGTCACGGACTCAGTCAGTATATATGTTATTGATCACCATAACATTGGGAACCGATTTACAATGTCAGTCCGTCTGTCCATTCGTGTTGTGTCTATAATTGGCATTCGTACGGTAGAAAAAATGGAGATAAATAGCTAGAAATTGGTAAATATGTCCGCAGTTAAGCTGTGCTAACCGAATTCGAAAATGAACGGCGGTTGCCTGAACGAATAAACAAAATAATTTAAGAGCTTTAAAAAATATACGTACTATCAGAATAATAGTATTGAGAAGCCATATACAATGTCCGTCCTTCTGTCCACTCGGTTTTTGTCTATAATTGGCATGCTTATGATCGCAGAAATTAAGATAAAGAGCTGACGTTTAGCGTACACGTCCCTAGTTAAGAGGCACTAGTAAGATTTGAAAGTGCTCTGCTCCCAAGGAGGGACAAAGTAGTTTACATGCTTAAAGTATACACATATATGTATATTATGGGGACAATTAAAATACGGGGAAATGAAAGTGATGTTAATTGCTTGCAACTAACAAATGACTTTGCATTTTCGATCTATTGAGGTAGAAGCTTTTAAAGGTTCGTTCCCAAACTTGCTTGTTTTGACTGACCACTCTCAGCATAAGATGATAAAATTTTGATTTGAACTCGTACTAAACTTCCTCCTAACCATAATTCGGATGCAATTTTAAGGATTTGCTAGCGTACTCTAGCGTAACAAAATTGGTTTACTTCTAACTTTCGATAGCGGACGCTAGAATGCCTCGAATGATTTAATGATTATTTTATGTATATTGAAAGAATTTTTTATTTTTATTTCTAATACAAAAATTTGTGGTAGTTAGATGTTTATGAAAAGAAGTTAAAGAAAAATTGATTAATCGAAGAAAACATAATAAAAACTTAATAAGAAAAAAACATTAAGCGCTTTCATAAAAATTAAGAAGTTAAGAATATAAAAATTCAAAAGCAAACAAAAAAAAAAGACGGAAAAAAGTTCTTCACACTTGATATGTAGTTAAAGCAAAAAAAAAAAAAACAAAAGGCAAATATGTGGATGTAAAATGATGGGAACACACCGGAAATTATACAAGTAAATAAATAAATGTTTATATAAACAGAAAAAAAAAAACAAAAGTAAATAAAAATATTTTGAATTAAAAACGATGCTATGATTTAAAGGGATATTTTTCCAACATCCAAAACCAAAAGCGAACCTAAGCACAATCAATGAAAAGATATACAAATTATACCAAAAATGAAGCAAAAATAAATGCAAACAAAGTCGTATGTACGTACACCTGTGTACAAGATTTAAAACAAAAAAAAAACAAAAAAAATTAAAACAATAGAATCAGAATAAATTGAATATTTATCATAAATAAAAATTTTTAATCACAAAGAAAAAGAAACCTTATCAAGCAATTATGTACGAAAATGATATAAATAAATAAATATATATATATATATATATATATATACATATATGTAGATGTATGTATACATATATATATATATATATAAATAATATACAAATAAACGTAAGCCATTACTTTACTTTAATTAATGATATTAAAAAACAAACAAAAAGAAAAATATTCCAAAAAACAATTTCAAGTGAAATTTTTGAAATTCCAGAAAATTTCTCTATTTTTCTAAACACATTTCGCCAAACAAAACTTTACTCACTATCCAAAAGCAATACTAATGAAAATTTCTTTATTTTTCTAAACACATTTCGGCAAACAAAACTTTACTCACTATCCAAAAGCAATACTAATGAAAATAATAATAATTAGTAGAAAAAAAAAAACTAAAAAAAAAAAAAGAAAAACCAACTAAATGAGTTGAGGGTTTGCATTTTTATATATTTATTATTTTACTGAACCCTAGACGATGAGCAGTTATGCTAATTTCGACATTTCTTTTGTAAAACTTCGATTTTCATACCCACACATGTGCAAGATAAGTCAGGTTACTTTGGTTAGCTTTTTGACAATCAAAGGAACTCACCCAGTTCTTACACGATAAGTCATAAGCATAAGATTTCGTTTCCCTTCTGCATCTTTAAGATGCTATTGCTGGTATTCCTAGTGTTCAGCATCCGATCGAATGAAATTATATATATTTTTTTAAACCCAATAAAAGGGAACAAAAAAGGCTTTGCTTGTATATGCAAGAAGTAAAGACAGCTTAGCTTTATCATGTAATACGTCACTCAATAAGTTCGTAGGATGACGTCATCGTCGACAAATCCCTTTCGACCATTAACTTACATTACATTATATTTAGTAACGCTATCTTTGCGATTTTCAAAACCGTAGAAAATGCAGAATTTCGTGTGTAGCGTATGACATATGGATGTCGCCAATATTGACCAATCCATATGATTTTTACGATAATACTAAGCTTCAAAGAAATTCTCTTAAAATTTCATTTAGAAGTAACAGTTGTTTTGCAGTTTGCCGACTGGCCACTCACTATAGTTAAGGCCAACGTAAACTCTACCGCACAACTGAGATTTCAATCCGCGTATAGTGACTCGGCAGTCGCGATTTTTTGCCTATTCGGTCAATCATGCGAATAAAATTAAAGTTTCGCCACGAGCCATCGTTGCCTTTTTATATCATTCTTGATTATTTAAGGAATCTATTAAACTAATGAAGAAACACGTGAAACCACTGTAGTGGAACATTGCCCATGAGTTACTCATATAGCGACTTTTCAAAATAAGGCGTTGTATATAGGAAGTGGTCGAGCAAGTTGATCGATCCGAACCATTTTCTATAGCGTCCAGCCTTAGACCAAGATAAATCGGTGTACGAAAGGTCGTGAAAATGTTTCAAAAATGCAACAAGAGAACAAGACAGACAGACAGACACACAGACAAGCTTGGATCGATGCAGAAGATGATTCTGAATTGATCGGTTTAATAAAATGTGGGTCTATCTCAAGTGCTTCTGTATGTTGCATACATCCCCCAGGGTTGTTGGGTATAATCATAGAGATTCATTAACAGTCATCCTACAAACTTATTGAGTAACGTATTATATATAATAAATTTAACAACTCAATGGTAGTGGGTTCAAAGCTCAACTGCGGTGGAGTTACCACGAAAACCGATAGCCTAGGATGCTAGTGCTTTAAGATTGTGGAATTAGAATTTACTTCTCTGGCTAAGTTAATAATTTTAATAAAATCTTAAAACTTATAAAGTGTTACTAAACTCGTCCGCGCTGCTTAAACTGTGAACTATGAGTGACATCTGACAAGTATTTGCCGTGAATTTCCGACCGGTATATGCCACAGATTCTAAGACGTTTTAACAATTTGCAAACTACTTGTAAGGCACAGAGAAATCTGACTAAATCTATATTGACTTTTGTTATATAGATTTTGTGAAAAAATGCTAAACCGGGCTTTTTACAAAATTTCAAAAGGAATGACAAAATTAGCACAATTATCTGCATCGTTAATATGGTTCTGGTAAAAAAATAAATGAATAATTAAAGTGACGCCTTCTCTCCCCCTCTCCGCCTCTCATATTCTTACGCGATGAGCTTATTTTTTTAACTTGAAATTCCTCAACGATGGTTAATTTCCTGTCGCTCATATTAATGAATAAATATAAATAAAAATTGAAAAACAACAAATAAAATCAAATGCGAGCACAAATAATATTAAAAGAAATATTTATGAAAACTTACATTTCAAAAGGAATTTAATGTTTAAGTGTTTTAAGGAAAAAAAAAAGCAAAAAAAAAAAAATCTTTAAAAAAGAAAAACAAAAAAAAAAAAATGCTAAATGCTGCGACATAACACTAGAATGTCATCAATTTTAATAATAAGTCTTATATAATAAAATAAAAAGAAACTTGAGCAAGACTAAAAAAGAAAATAAATAAATAAATAAATAGAATTTTTTTTTTTTTTTTTTTTGCTCTGCTCATTAAGAATTAATCAGAGTAAAAATATAATAAACAAAATGATAATAATCCATATTTGAGATGAAAGTGCTGGACATTTTCTTCACATTCATTAAATAAAAAAAACTTTTAATCAGAACGCATCCTAACAGTAACCACCCATGCACAAAAGTATTGGATAAAATTCGTTGCTTTGATTGATTATTAACAATATCTTAGTTATAGTTACGCCTCTCCTACATCTTATTGGTAACTTGGTTGAATGGACTTGCATTCTTGTACTCGCGAAAGTAATGGCAACCGCAATTCTTCTAATCAATTAAGATACTGATGACGGAATATCAGCGTTTTTCAGGCAGCACCACTCAAGCTTGATACCTTATCCGTCAGTGAGGACCAAGTACGGTTACAGTTTATTTTCCATTTCGAATGGACCGTTTGGTCTAAACACCGATGGCAGTGCTTTTCAATAGACTCGGGCAACAGTCACTTCAAACTTTGAACGCCTTCTTGCTCAGTCTGAAAGCATAACGAGCAGTTAGATGCAGGAATTTATTCTCTCCGACATTACTTTCCCCAGTAAAGAACAGGAGTTTGCATTGAACAGCTACAGCGTTTTTCTTTTAAAGACATTG
Source organism: Glossina morsitans morsitans (assembly GCA_001077435.1). NCBI lineage: Eukaryota > Metazoa > Arthropoda > Insecta > Diptera > Glossinidae > Glossina > Glossina morsitans. Next base: position 1,412 of record CCAG010000890.1, on the reverse strand, counting down.
CTTAGGTGCGCTAGGGTTTGAAAAGAACTAGAAAGTAGACTGACAAGAGCTTTTTGCTTAAACAACCAAAATTATAGTTTTAGAACCTTTTCCATCTTCATCAAAAATTATCTGCGGCCTTCAACTCCTCTCTCTCTCTCGCGAGCTCTTGACTAAACTTTACAACTTTTATTTCACCGACAACTGACTGATTTTTTCCTTCCGTCTTCAACACTAAGATACGACTTCAATTCAATCGGTAGCACGGTGTCTTTAATCATTCTTGGACTTTGAACGTAAATATTTTTGATGTCAAAAGATATATGGCCTATGTTTAAGATATTGGTTCACATATATATCTTGTTTGGGTACATAAATGAATTTATTTATTTTTATTTACTTAATTAAAATTTAATTTAAATTTTAAACAAAAGCAACAACATTTTAATTATTTCCAAGATTCTCATAACTGGTTGAGAGTCACATCGTGATATGGTCCGTTTTGAAAATTGGGACAAGATTAGGGGAAATAAAAACGATACTAAAATTTCCAAGCAAATCTAACGTTACGTCGACTTCTCTCAGAGAAATAGCAATTCCCAAATGTCAAGCAAGCAGTCCTTTGTAGAGTGTGAAGTGTACAGTATTCAGGTACGCGCGGATTAGCAAATCAGGTAAATAGCTTTCAAGGCCTTACTGACACGTACGTACTCTGATAGTATTCGTCTGTTCTTGTTCAAAAAGCCAGTAGGCCGCGCGTGAGCTTTAGGAATTGACTCAACTGAATTTTCTACGCAGGTAGATGTAAATGTTTCGCAAAAAAAAGGCTGTAAAGAGCTTTACCAACTATCCGGGTCTTGACCGAGCGCTGAGTTGATGTCCCTCAACTCTCAATAGCACTTTCATGAACTGCTTTTATGTCTGCGTTTGAAGGAAGGCCAGAATGTTTAAGATCGTTAACTAATTCAGGCTCGCGGCTAGACGCGAATCTTTCATAACTAAAGGTTTTAAGGAGCTTTTCCAAGCACCCAATTCTTGACCACGGTGCGGAGTTGATATCCCTCAACTCACAGCAGTATTGCTGAACTGCTTAGATGTTTTTCGTTGGGGAACGGCCGTAGTGCCCTGTCTTCCTAAATACTTTTAATTAATCATTATTCCGCGCGGTTTTGCGCGAACTTTAGGAAATCGCGTAATACATTTGAAATTTTGTATTATTGAATATGTTATTTCATCCATATAACTGAATAGATAAGAGTTCTTTTGTGTAAATAGATATGTGGGAAACAGCTGGCCTCTATTAACTGCCGAGAGTGAGTACAGTAATAACTTTCATTAAATATGTCTTCTGTGTGTCTTCTTTGGAAAATTTGCCTTTAAACTGCCTTCCAAAAGGGTAGCCATAACGCGTATATTCGTCAGACGCAAAGTAC
>CCAG010000883.1:0-25056 GCA_001077435.1 Glossina morsitans morsitans | reverse complement strand
TTTATTTAAAATATGACAAAGCTTTCCCACTAATGGAATCATCGTAACATTTGACCTTGAATAAGGGTGTGAAGATAATTCGAATTTAACTAGCAAAGACACCTACCAATATTAAATAATTCCAATTAAAATCCAGTTGTATTTTGAAATTTGGTATGTTAGCGTAAAATGCATTTGGGAGAACACCCAAATTTGAGACCCTAGTGGCGCCAAACTGGAAAATGTCACCTATATTCACCTATATCACGTGAATATATACAAAAAAACCCATCGAATAAGGAAAAAAAATTAAACTTTTTTACACCGAACTATTTTTAACGATTTTTTGAAATTTGGTATGTTAGCGTAAAATTCATATGGGAGAACACCCAAATTTGAGGCCCTAGTGCGGCCAAACTACAAAATGTCGCCTATAAGCTAGAAACTTTGCGCTTCTGGCTTATTCTCCAGATTGGTCTCCTTCCGAGTATCACTTGTTCGGGTTTATGCAATCATATTTAGCAAATCGATGACAATTTCACCTTGAAACCTCAAAGTTTCTACTGCGATGTCATTCGCACACGATCCGATAAGAGGCAGAAGACGATGGATAATATTGGCGAATATTTCGTTGATTAAGCTTTTAACAAATATCGAACTTTATCAAAAAATGCAAAGATTTTATTCACTCGCCTACGCTTAATGTATAGCGAAAAATTTTTTACAAACAAAAATGGGCTTAACATAATGCAGCAGTGTGAAAATAAATAAACCGTTTCTAGCCCGTAATAAAATCTATTTTGAAATCATTGCAAATGCTACAAGTTACTCATACTCAGCACTAGCCATTGCAACAAAGAGCCGTCAGCAGCATAACCAATTACAACCATATTATTAGCCAATCGTGTTCTTGTCTGTGCGGGAAGGCAAAAAGCGTAGGCTTACGACTCTTATTTGTGTCTTAGATCGTCATTGTCTGCGGGTATCTTAAATTCCTCGCATTCACAAACTATGAATGAAACATTTTCTTGTAGTCATCGTCTCTTAATTAACTGAAAATATTTTAGTACAGTTCCTTACCCTATTTTTAAACTATAAACTATAGCTTGCATGTTATGTAAGCAAGTATCAGTAAATAAACAAACACTTATGTGTTAGTAGCAGACATTTGGGATAACAAACAAAAATACAAAACATTTTAATTCCATTTTTAACGATTCTTAGCTTTCTTCTGAATATGGTTGACTTTTGCTTCCGTTGAGTAGCTTCTACATGTGCACCATGAGTTCGAAATTTCAGACCATGACTTCGACAGCGCACTTTTTAAATCGCACTTTCAGGTATTAATTCTTTTCTCCTCCCATTCCTTCCGTGTGTGTGCTTACGCATTACTATTCTGCATTTTGCAAGAACAGCCGAACTCACTGTCAAAATGCTATATGGAAAGGTAAGATTAAACTGCATTTTTTAAAGATCATCAAGGGAAGAGCCTTTTTCGAGGTCGTGAAGATTATTCCACGTCCACGAGCATGGAGAAAGATTTCACCAAATCTTTCAATTGATTCCACAATGTTAGAACCTTTCTTCGAACTTTACCTTTTAACTCAATCCATGTACTACAACATTGTAATCGCCAACGCCAATTTCGTTTTTCTTCTTCTTCTTCTACTTCAAAGGTATTCAGGGAGTCAACAAAATATGATTCGATAATTCGTCGTTAGTTTATTTTTGTAAATCTTACCACTCTCTTTACCTTGCTGTCGCCTAAAAGTATTTTTTTCCTCCCGAAGAACGCCATATGCCCTTCTTTTAAAGGCGGAAAAACTAGATGATTTATTTAAAAAAATGTACTTCTTATATAGCGCTGTGCTTTGATAGATTGACACAAGAAATTCTACGATTAAAGTAAAAAGTGTCGAGTGTGATTTGCCACAAAATTATAGTAAGCGTGAAACACAATCAAAAACATGAGCTGTTGTCAGCGTTAACTTACTGCTCAATTCTCTAGTGCACTTAAATTATTAAAAAAAAAAAAAAAAAATTGGTTCGTGAGAAATCTAACAAAACTTTGTACAATTAAAGTTTGCTGTTTATGATGTAATCTTCTTCTTAGCTCATACTTCTGTTACTGCTGTGCGCGTATGTTAGTTTGCGTTTTGTATTTTGTGGGCATTTTATGTTTAATAGGAGTCCGCATAGTACGCAAAGATTGTTGTGGGAATTCCTTCTTTAAAGTGGTTACTAAAAATTTTCAACATTTGACAACAAGGCAGTGATGGCATATCTCGTTTTCCGTTAGTACGTTGGGTTCGCAGACACAGTATAACCTTCGAAATATCTAGACCTTCTATCGTCGTGTGCCATTTCGAAACATATTCACTCTTAGAAGCATTAAACAAAATAATTATTAGCTACCAAAAGACTTACCTAACTCAGGGGAAAAATTTTTCTTTCGATGTCGAGCTAATTCTTCGAAGGAAAACCTTCGGTGAAAAGGGTTGCCATACTTCTTAAAATTGAAAATCGGATGTTTAGAATATAATCACGAGAAGGAAATGAGTTGGAATTTCCATTACTTCCACTAATTAAACAACCTTTCCAACATTTTATTGACTTTCCACAAAGAGGTATATTTTGCAAGAGCAAATACGTCTTCATTTCCACTCTTCGACAACTAATGATGGCCTGGCTACCGATATATATTAGAAACCTTCGATTTTTGACATCCTTCAACATCGAATGGGGTAATTTTGTCAATTCGCTTATAACTCTCAAAAATATGGCACCAGGCGTGTTTGTTCTCTTCTTGTGAAGACGTCCTGAATAATTGAACCCAAGCAAATGAACTCCTTCTGCAACGCAACCAATCGATGAAGAGCTTCTAAAATGCTTTTATATTACATACGGATACTTGTGCACGTATATAATCATTTTGGCAATTCCGACTTCATAGAGAGAGAGAAAGAGATAGAGAGATAAGTGCGTTTTTCAAATGCACAAAAGCGATAAAACCGCATATCTGGCGCCTACAACTTCTATCAAACAGAGGCATCTCGACGTATCTTTGTTTATAAAACAAAAATATAAACAAATATGAAACAATGTCACGTAAAACGTATAAAATTTCAGGTAAGAGATGTTAAATGAAAGCCGCAATTTTGTTTTTTTTTTGTTTATTTTAAACTAAACAATTTCTATAACTATATAGGGATCAAATTTCAATCCTAAATAGCTTACGGAAAACAGACATGGAAGAATAACTGATATTAATGATAGTAAAAGGAGCTTGAAGTGTTTTTTAAAAAAATATTTTTTTTAAACATTCTATAGAAAATAAATTTCCTCTCTAAGAATTTGTTGATATTAGTATTCAATAAATTTTATAGGTATATTTGCGAACCAATCAAAGAAAAGATAAATTATTCTCAAAAAGATTGAGAAAAAAAAAAACTTCATTTAAATGCCTTACATTGTTATGTGGGCGTGGCTTGGTTTTTCTGCCTTTATAGGATTGAACCGGACATTGTATGGCGTATCTGAGGCGTATCTATTTATTGCGACCATGAGTATGCCTACAACAGCAATTAATCAACTGACAGATGGACAGACTGATTGAGAAACATGTTTAAAACGGCTCGGCTATAATAGAAGAGAATTTAATTAGAAGACTTTATAGGTTTTCTGAAGACACTCTCTTGCTTGCTACAAGCGTATTCACAAACGAATTTCAATATGCTAAAATTGGCCACGCTGATTAGGCGTGGCCAATTTTTTCATTTTTGCATAAACGCTGCGAGATCACAAGCAGAATATACGTGTAAATTTTTATGGCTGGCTTACATGTAACGAGCATAAAACCGACCTTTTTTTATTTTTAAAAACAGAGGTGATCTCAAATTATGTTATCCTGGGACGTAGGCTTTCACTGATTTTAATACCAACTTGTGGGCAAAAACTTCTGATATTTATATCAAATTTCAAGCAGATGGCTTCCTTTTCGCAATTAGGAGACAGATAGACGGACGGACATGCCGAAATCGTTTAGCCTTTGACGTGATCAAGAACATATATACTTTGCGGGATGTCTGAAGCTTTCTTCTGAGTGTCGCAAACGTTTTGACGTATTGAATACACCCTTCACTCCTCGATGATTGGTATAAAAAGATATGAGCTAACACTTGTGAGTTTTTCTTAAAAAAACTTTGAATGTGTGTTAGATGGCCTCACCCTGTGTTAGATAAATCACTCATAAATCATTTTCATATAAATATTAAAACTTATTTTACATATTTTTGGAAACAAAAAAAGAACTATGCACCAGAATTAGACAAGATGGAAGTTGTGATTAGTTTAAATCGAATTTTCTTTCACCTACCATTAAATTGTGGTGATTATTGTATTATATATACGTCTGATTTGCTTTGCTGAATTTCAATGCACCGTAATGCTCAGTGCTCAAGCGACGTGCGGCGACACATCGTAGCAAGTGAACCAAATGCCGGCTGCCTTTAGTCTTCCTATAGAGTTCAGCATCGTTGCTTGCTTTGCCAAGATTGCATCAAGAGCCGCCTAATAGCAGTCGATGTTGAATATACTTGAATATGTTACTCTGCAATAATCTTATGATTGAAAAATTTTACATTCGCCGGGAACATAAACAGCTACCGAACTTACTTAATATCGGCGGCCATAAATCGGCCTTGGGTTATATATTGCTAACGTCATAGGGTAGCACAGCAAAAAGCAAATATTTGTGATGAAGAAAAGGTTGATGATGAACTAAGTTGTAAGCAAGCATGACAATTTACTTCGGATACCAATCGCAAGTTTCGCTCAGAATAAGGGAGAAAATGCGAGCAAGGCAGAGAAGAACAAAACAGCAGTTCAGAGACAAGCAAAGAATGGACGGACGGATGAAAAGTCATGTTCATTATTCATAGAAATTCCTATTTTAAAGGGCTTAGAAAAGTTACCCGATAAAATAAACTGCGCACCACGCACGTCACCTATAACGTTGTAAGCGAATGCTAGGTCAGTCTGCAGTGAACTTGATTTTTATAAAACGTGAACGGTGAACTAATAGAATTCAAAGCATTATATTTCAGTGAAATTGTGTTACTCATTAAGTTATACCCAACCAAATGGATGATTGTTACGTTCTTTTCCTCTGTACGATAATTCGCTTTAACGAATGCAGAGAAAAGAACCGCTTTTTTCAGACAAACTTTTCGACTTATAAAAGCTTTATCAATTTCCGATTGCATTCCAAATATTTGACTAATCTATTATATCTCCCGTGGTGGAGATAAAAAATCGCATACTATTGCTATTTGATTTTAAGCGTTTCACTTAACTTTTGTTTACATTTCACTCCCGCTACTCACTTTAGTGTTCGATTAAACAAATAATATTCAATTTTGCTGCGTTCATGTAGGATTCTGCTTTTCGCCGTTTCCGTAGAATCAGAAACTGGTATTTAGTTGCATGTGTTTAATGGAAATATTGCTTGATTCACTTCTTAAATATTTAAAGAAATAATTTTTATACAAACAAATGCATTGAAACTAATTGAAGAGTTTTGGGAGAGAATTAATTGGAAAATTAAAAATTATTTGTTTATCGAATTTATGGTTTTAGGAATATGAGAAAAAAAAAAAAAAAAACTGGCACAAATACTACAATTAAATAAACTACATCACCCTATAGTTATCAATATATCGACTTTTCAAAATAAGTCAAAGGTGGTCGAAAACCTGGGTCAATCTGAACCGTTTTCAATAGCGTGCTCTTTTGGAATTGGGACGGGCCAAGGTGCTAAGTTCCATAAAAATATATAAATATAGGATGAACACAAAAAAACAAGACGGACAGAAGGTCGGACATACAAACGGGCAGAAGGTATAAAAGAAGATGCGTCCATCTCGAGTCCTTCTGGATGTTTCATAGGTTTGCACGAACCTAAAGTACCCTTGTCCCCCCAGTAGCATAGGGTGTAACAGGAAGAAACTTGTATAGAATATTTTAATACCTACTGTTGCTTCTCTTGTTATGCAATACCTGGCAGGTAGAGGAACGAATGCACAGTAAACCGAATAAATGGGGTTCGAATTTTGCGGGGAACAAGATTATAGAATTTGTACATATTTATGTATATATGGGAATTCTGAGAAGTAGTATTTTTGATTGTAAATATGGAAGAATAGCCAGACTCTTGATGATGAGTGCTAAAACGTTAAAAATTGACGTTGCATATAATCAAAATCATTCAATCACAGTCGTCCAACTTTTTAATAGTTCGATTTTAGTTTAGTTCTACATTAAATCCAAACCATTTTCTATTAATACCAGGTATTTTTACCTTCCTAGAGAGTGCGTTACCGCAGGCTTTGAAATCCTTTGATGATTGCTTCAATACCTTTACAATAAAAGATTATTACTTGAATAGCCCTTCAATCGCATTATAGTTATCCTACAATTTCTTTTGTACATGATTCCTACGTATCTTGTAACGGTGCACTTTCACTTATGGCTTTGTAGTTACAAATAGTAATACAAAAGATGAACAAAGAACAATAAGTTTTACAACATGAAAAAGTGAAACAATTTGAAAATTTTTATATGTTTCTAAAAGATATTGGCAAAGAAAGTCGACGTTCAGCAGAAAATATAAATTTTTTTTCTTTTTCTTGTCGTTTATGATCAGTCACGGTGATGGTCAGGAAAAAAGAAGTGAGCAGAAAGAGATAGAAAAAATAAACGTTATTCGAAATTTTTACAGGTTTCCATGTTTTCTTTAGTCGAGCAATGCTGCATTTACGCTGAGGATGATTTCATAGGTAGCACATATATCACGAAATCATATTTCACTTGAAAACAAAGGCGTTTACATTAAGCAATTAATTGCGCTATATAAACATGTGGTGAATAATGAGGAATTGATACAAAAACCATTACAAAGTCGTATGTAATAAATAAATTTGATTATAAATGGCCGAATAGTTTAGGATGTATCTGGAAATACCGAGCACAAAACAAACAAAAACACTACAGTGGGCCACCATTAAATACCTTACATCACCCTACAGTCATTCATGTAATGACTTTTTAAAATAAGGCGTTGTATACGAAGTGGTCGAAGAAATACTTCGATCCGAACCATTTCCAATATCTAAAACATTGCAGCCAGTAGACTAAACGCAAGAACACAAGAAGGACGGATAGACAGACTTAGATCGATTTGGAAAATGATTCTGAATCGATTTCTATGCCTCGAGTCCTTCTGGATGTTGCATACATCAGCACAAACCTAACATAGCCTTATACCAGAAGTGGTTCAGGGGATAAAAATCTCTAACCAAAATATATGAGTTCAGTTTAAATGAAATTTATTTCCAATTTATTCTAACACATATTAAAAATATATGAAATAACATACTAGCAAACCGCTCCACTTGTGACCATGTCTGGACGGAAAATGTAGGTAAACACTTGCCTAGGAAGTTTTCGGAAATACCTTCACAGGATTGAAGGTTACAGACGAAAATATGGAAAAATTGTTCGAGGTGACCTCTATTATGGGCGTGTCGGTGGGCACACTACATTTTTGCGACTATGGCAATTGCAGAGAAAAGAGGCCCCCTTCGATAGAGAGAGGCCTATGCCACCGAAATACCTCACAAACAGAAAGACATGGAAAAAAACTAATTGTGGAGGGTCTTCTCATATAAAGAAAAAATAGTCACTAAACCCCCTTGGAGCATTACATGCCGTTTGCTGGTCTTTTTAAAGATCTAAAATAAAAAGGGATCAAAATGAAGTACTCGGTAGTTCTAGGGTTAAAAGAAAATAATAAACAAAACGCCAAGCAAGTAGCTAAGTGTAAGCGAAAATATTTTTATACTAACTAAGGTTGTAATAAACCTTAAGGCAATGTCTGCAATTAACACTAACCGTTATAGAAGTTCAATAATCCATTTTCATTCACGACAGCACGGAATCGGGTATGTCTGAAAAAATCAATTGTTGAAAAATGTATTTATTAGAATGAACCCGTTATTGTGAAGCCAAAGGCCCTTTTAATTTCGAAAATTTGATGAAGAAAAGAAAAGACAAGCGTGAATAAGAGAGTGAGAGAGAGAGGGAGAGCGAGCGAGCGCATATGCATACATAGATATATAATACAGAAATTAACATTTACAAGCAACAACAGCAACAATTACAATAATTCATATTTACTTAAAGTGATTACAAAAATCACCGGCACAAAATTATGATTGCGCACGTTTTTAAACAAGAAAAAAGAGAAATAAATAAAATAAACAATAAAAGCTATAAAACAAATCTATTGTGAAATTTTTATTGTAATAGAATTAAAGCAGACGGTACAATTTATACGCTCACGTATACGCGAAGGCGAGGTTTGTTGGGAATTGTTGCTCATATCTACATTATAAGCGATTCCCAAACTAGATTAATTGAAAGAGTAACAAACGGTATCATTGATTGATAGTAGACGCTATAAAATTACAAAGCGTGTTGTAGTAGACGCTAAAAATTTACAAGGCGTCCACTATTAGGGCATTGTGCCAAATTGTTTTTCGAAATTGTTTATAAAGAAAAATCAATCAGTTAACTATTTACGTCTTATGCTTCTCTCATACACATTATACAAACTCATTCTAATGTTCAAAGTTCTTATACTCTGACAGCACTGTTACACATCTCATTACATTTCTTTACTTAAGTCAAGTAACGAATTCAAGGCAGCAGCGAAATGCTGCTATCGTTCATTATTCAAAAATTCCAACAATTCACTTTTCAACACCAATAATAATGAATCAAGTGTAATGTAAAGCACAAAAATGCAAATCAACCTTGGTTTTAATGTGAGTACACATTTAATGCATTATTAATTTTAAAAGTTCATCTTAATTAATTATAAATTTTATGACTTTTTGATTGGCTTTCTTGTGCACATATAATTATGTCCTACATCATAGGTGGTATAAGAGTATATTAAGTTTATGTGGATGTAAGCAACACCTCGAAGGACTTCAGGTAGATTCGCCTTGCCAATGCGTCTGTCCATCTGTCTTGGATTCTCGTGTTTAAGGCACAGGTCGTAACTTTTGGAATATTCTGATGAAACTTGGTACACCGTCGTGTTTTGGCCGAAGGAGGAACACTATCGATCACTTTTGCAATCACTTCACATATAACGCCTCATTTTGATAAGTCTTATATGATTAGCTGTAGGGTGTTTTAGGATATTTGGGGTTGGCCGCCTTGGCCTACTATAATGTATTTATTTACTTGTTAAGAATATAATTTAATGATTCCATTGCTGCTTATTTTCTATAGGAGACATTGGTGAAAGTGTTGCGACATTGGCAGAGAGTCTTTACAATTCTCAGCCTTGGCTATCTACAGTAAGCTAAGCAGCTCTCTTTGTAGTGAATCAATTCGATGGTCTCAATTTTATCAAATGAAATTCATTTTAATACGCTTCAATCCACGAACGACATTACAGGAGGACACTAGCAAGCTAAAGTTTTTTATATTGATTTAGTTATCACTTAAATAAGAAATATGTACAAATCTACAGACGAATTCATAATTAATATGAAAATCTTCATCACAAAGTTTTCAATTCTTGCCAAAAGCGCCGCCATCTCGCGAATCTCTCTCAGCCTCATATCCATTCAACCGACATCTTAATGCAATTGTGATAGCGTTTTTTGTCGAAAATAGTTTTGAAGCATCATAAATGTTTTCTAAAGACGTCTGCTAACGGATTAAAGAAGTAAGTCGATAAGCTATAACTTTTCAACAGGAATCATTCATTTGACACACCTAGACTCTTTGGAGCGCTTACGGAAGAGCTCGAAATTTCAAGAAAAACACTTACTTTGAATATAGATTTTTCTTTAGTTTAAAAGTATGTACTAAGTCAGAAAAACTAAATGATCTAAGATCTAAGCAAGGAGCAATAGCCGATAGACTAATCCGTTCAATGGCTAATTAACAAAAAATTAACGACTCCTTGCGACAGAAAACATTTCTTTCAAACGGCTTTAATCGGTTCGAGTTGAAATACTCAAAAAGGCCCGCAATCAGCTCGAACACTTACTGACGATTGCGATGAAAAAGTAGTAAGCCTAAGTGCTTTTCGGTTGCAATGCTGTGATGCATGACGAATTCCTTCCGCTGAGCCAAGCTTTTGAACATTATGCGTGATTTATATCAGGGTTGTGCCTTTTGCTTCCATATAATACACTTGCTCACACTGCATGTGTTATTCAATACCTTTTAAGCAGAAAGTTCACTCACACGGTTTCGCCGCTCTTCTATTCACCTCATTTAGCCGATTTGATTTTTGACTTGTTGAGGAAAGCTTTCTACATATATCGAACAGAGACGATTGAAGGGATAAAACCGAGTCCAAGAATGCCCTCTTTCAGATGAAAGAAACCAAGAATATCTGACCGACTGCTGACCTAATTGGTATGAAATTTGACATGGACACATCTTAAAGTGCTGCCAATCGAAAAAGAAAGGATGCACTTGGGGTGCATGCTTGGAGCATATTAAGTTTGAAGGATTTGAAATCGATTCACCTTTTACCGATTCATTCACTCAGGAGCGGTTTCATTCACTTCATCATGCAATTCGTTTAAGCTTGTCTGTCCATTTTGTTATTTTGTATTTAACCTATAGGTCGCAATTTTTCAGATGCTTCAATGATATTTTGTACCCCGACATAGTTTGATCCAAGGACGGGAGCTATTGAAAATGCTTCAGATCGGACTATCGATATATGTATAATTGTAGGGTAGTGTAGGGTGTTTTCGGTTCTTACAAACAAAACATGTGATCACAAGTGATAATTGAAATGAGAGGAAATTCTTTGCGTGTATTCCGTTTATATATACAATTTTATAATTAATTGGCAATAGGGAAATATTTTAAAAACTTTTTGTGTGCTTTTTTTTTTAATTTTTTTTTTTTTATTTTGTATTATTATGCAAAATAATGCAAAATATCATTAAATATGTATTTGCATGTTTTTTGTGTTTGTGCCTATAAGCGGTTAAAATAAATAAATTTTATTTTCACTTTTTTTCTCTGATTTCATTTTCAAAAGATCACATGCATAAATTACGTTCGCAAACAGTGGTATGGGGGCAACATAAACAACACTTTTTTACATTTTGTTTTCATTCAAAATATTTTTTAAATCATACAACACAGACAATTATACTTTATCCACAATTTTTTCTCCACTCTTCACAGTTATCGCATATAGACCATCAAGTTGGAAAATATAGAATTGAAACACTTTTCGCACGATTCTATTAGACTGACAGATGAGGGATAAGAGTGATACTTTTTAAAATTAAATATTTTGTAATGTGTGCTTGCAGGTGTTGCAATGTCCAGGACAATTTGAAGTTTCATCATGCAGCATCTCACGATTGCCGTTACCCATCCACTGAGCGCATCCACTTAGTTATGGATGCTCATCGTTCGTTCACCATTCATCATCGCTGTTTCGCCAATACGGAGCACTGTCGTTATTGGAACGAGAAGAACCCACAAGTATTCCATAAGCAGCCTTATCATTCAAATAAACCCACTGTGTGGTGCCATTGATCGCATGGTGGCCTTCTTGGAGCTCATTTCGTTTGAAATGATGAGAAAATAAACGCTATCGTCAATGGCAACCGTTACACATTAATGTTACACGAAATTCCGTGAACAGAACTTGAGACTATGGATATTGGAAACACGTGGTTTCAACCGTGTGCAACACAGCTGATGCTGGACTCGATCTGTTCGGAGAGAAATTTAGCGACTGAGCCATCTGAAGGCAGGAATTTGTGAGTTGATCGCGGCGGTCATTTTATTGAGCACTCTACCATTTTGTTTTTCTTGAGAATTACCTCCAAGTCCGGGTCTGTGCTGACAATCTACAAGCTTTAGAACATTTTGCAGAAGATACAAATTCAAATATTGAAAAACCTAATTAACATCAAAAATAGGAGCAAAATTCTTTGCTATCGTATTCGCCCTCCCCCCTTCTTTTCCTAACCTTTCTCCCTCTAAATGAATACATTTCGAAACTAAAAATAGAGATTCTGTCAATAAAAATTCACGCTATTTAACGAAAATGTGTCATCTCACAACAAATGTGTACATGATGTTATGTAAACGCAGCGTCATGATCCCACAACATATGTGGCAGTAAACATTATTTTTATTCTGTTCAATTTTACTTTTCCCAAGACGAAAGTTTTCTTTTTATTATCAATAAATAGAAACTTCTTTTCCTTTTTGAATTAGGAAATCTACCTCTCTCTCTCTTTATGAAGATCTTCGTTGAAGGAAATAAGTAAGAAAATTATATTCGCTAGCGACCGATTATTGCACACCCATCGCCGTTATCCTAAAAAAAGACCAAAAAGAAGGAAAGAACTATATTTTCTTACTCTATGGCATTGTTCTCAGAATGAAAGGGGAACAGATTTTACTACACAGTTCCGCCGGCGTTCAGATGGACGGACGGACATGCTTAAATCGATTACTTATTATACGGATTGTTGTATATGTATGTGCCAATAGGCACGTAAGAACCATTCACCGATCTTTACATATATTTCGTTACTTCTTGTTATACTACTCTCACGATCAAATTGCATTTGTTTTCAACTACATGCAGGCATACAATAAGTTTAATTCAATTAAAATAGGGAAAGGACTAGGAATAGGGAGGAGTTAAGGATTGCTGGACGGTTGCTTTGGATGATACAGAAAAAATTTAAGAAAATTATGAAAGATTTTGAAAGAAGACTTTAAAGCCAATTTTATTAATAAATGGGGTTTCAATTTTCTCGAATTAGCTGCTTCTTCCCAGCATTATCGATTGTCTGCAAAATTTCAAATTCAGATCTACGAAATGTTGACTTTATTCAATCTAGTTTGAAATAAATACAACATGGATTGACTCTTTGAGGCACGAAGGTTTCGAAAATAGGAAGACCCATATTTCGCTGGAGTGGTATGAGATATAAAATTATCTTACTATTGTTATAATTCATTTAAACCACAGAAATAAGTTCTAGGACTAAAAATATTCTTATAAGGACAAGGTATTCGTATAAGAACTTTTCAAAATCAGGCTTTATATGGGATGTGACCCAATTCGAACTATTATCGAAAGCATGCGTCTTTGGGTCAGGACAAGACCGTGTACTATCAAAATATCTCCGAGACAAGCTTAGATTGATTCAAAAGATGATTCCGAATCGATTGCTATAATAAAATCTGGGTCCTTCTGATACTTAATATACCCTTGTACCACACACGCACTGTGTAGGGTATAACAAATTGTTATAAAAAACTTTTTAATTCAATTAATTTTTACTTACAGAGCGAAATTTACACCGTATGTATGTATCAGTTCATAAATGGTATTTATAAACAAAAGCGTGACAAAAAGGTGAGTGCGTTTCACTTTTTATTCCCCTGAGCTTGAAAAATTTTAGTAAATTTTCTTGGTGTCAGTTGGCATCGAACGTTCATAAAAGGAAAAATCATTTTTATTAAAACAAAAAGTAACAACAATAACTCCGATGTAGTGCTAAAAAACTGAGGCACCGCTTCCCTAAAACATTAAATGAAGTTAATGAAGCATATCGGAAAAGAATTTATGCCATGATACCTTATACTCTTGCATTAAGTAGGGCAAGTTCTTGAAAGCGAAATGTTCTGTGACTATAATCAAACAAAATTAAACAAAAGGAAAAAGTTGATCTGTTAAGAAAACACAAAAGTAATAAATTGTCATTGTTGTCAATTTCGCGTCGATTACTGAGTTGGAGAGCAGACTTTGACTGGTAAATGGCTAAGTAAAGTTTTGAAAACTAGAAAACTTTGTGGAAAGCTTGGGTATATTTTTTTTTTCGATTTTATGCAATTGGAACACATCAGCAAGAAAATTCGGAGATAAATAAATAAATAGATGGTGAGACAACTGTCAGTGAGTAAAAGCACAGATGTCTTCTCGAATACCTGAAGTATATTATATTTACTTACATACGCATATACAAGCATATAAGCATACAAACATATAAAAATGTATGAATGTATGTATGTTTAATATTGTATACATACATATGTATGCGAACATATATATTTACAGACTGATTTAATAGAATTTTATGATTTTGTTCGCAATTTCTTTCTTTTTTTCTTTTATTAACTTATTTTCTAGTTTCAGATTAAAAATCTGCCCTAAAATTTTCTGCTAACCTAATTACCAACGAAAGCGGAGTTGAAGCGGAGTACGACCTTATATACTTTCAGAGTTCGGAAGTTAGCTTAAAAGCCTTAACTGTAATCGTTGATAAAATTGCAAATAAAAAATTTTATGTTTTTTTTTTTTGTAAGAATTACTTACCTTTTGTGGAGATGACAGCAGAGGTTATCCGTTTATTACTAAAACGTGTTTGACTTTTAATTGAATTTAATTTTCTTTTTTATGCTTTTTTTCAATAATTTTTTTTTTTTTGCAAATATTTGAACTCAATTTAATAGTGTTTCTGCTGTAAGTAAATAACGTAACGTAAATTGAAGTAAAATAAAACAAAAAAAAAAAAATTTATTTTATTGAAAATATTTTTAAAATATTTAAAAAAAAACTTTTCATTAAAAAAAAAAATAAAAATATTTATTATAGCTTTATATGAATTGATTTTAACGCTTTCGCACAAAATTTTTAATGCTTTTCCTTTTTGTCTTTAATAAAGAAAAACTTGTTTCGCGACGCGATCTATACACAATTTAGATATTTAAAATTTAACCCGACTTTGACCGCCGTGCGTTGAGAAGGAGACAAACGGACTGATAGTCTCAAACTGCAACAGATATCAATTGGTAGACACCAACCACACAAAATAACGTATAGAACACTGAAACACCACCAAAAAAAAAAAAAAAAATTTAAATAAAAAAAACCAAAAGAAACAAAAAGCAACAATAATTGCAAATTAAAAAAAAAAAAAGGAAAAAACAACAATGAAAAAAAGTGAAAAAAAAAGAAATATATACACAAGAGCAAAAAATCAAGAAATTAAATAATAAAATAAAACCAGAAAGAGTGGCGAAACCGTTGACAACAAAACGTGAAGAAAAAACGGCGAAAAAAAAAACGAAAAAAAAGAATTACACACATCGCCCGACGCTATTTTGCAAAACGTTTTGTTTATTATTAGTTTGCTTTCTTTTATTTTATTTATTCTTTTCAAAAATTTTGTGTGCTTCCACGAATCGTTAACATTAAGCAACAGTGACACTGAAATTTTCTTTTTAAGAATATATTTGTTTAAATATATAAAATAAAAAAAAAAATAATAAAAAATTTTTTTCTCTTTTTTTTGCTTTTTCAGGTTTTACTGAAAATATTTTCAAATTTTCAAGTAATGTTAAGAAAACGCACTTATTTTTTATTTAACAACTTATGTATATGAACTAAACTAAACTAAGCCAAAGCAAACATCAGCCACATTAACTTTTATGTACAGACACAATATAAATCGATCATACGATGATGATCGAACAAAAATACACTCTCGCCAAGTTAGTCGGGCAGGCAATCAATCAAGACAACAATTACAGCAATTATACCGAAATCAACGACCCGCTCAATACCAGAGCTTTTCGTTAAATAAACGCAAAATGTTGGAAAAAATCTTAAGCACATTCGCATTTTATGCCTTCGCACTCATACATGCTCGCATTCGCATCAACTTAATACGTAACCGATTCCAATCGCAAAACGAAGTCAAACGAAACTCCAGAAAAAAAAAAAAGAAAAAGCATTATAATCATTAGATAGATACCAGAGTAACCATGCATTTACACGCTCGCACACAATTTATGATCATAGTGCCGCTGTTACTTACTTATATTTAATAGTTAGTAAACCTAACGATCTTCTGCATGTTGTTGTTATTATAAATCTTTTTTTTCTGTCTCTTTTTTTAATGGCAAAAAGCTAAATCCAAAGAGTGAGAGTAAGAGTGAAAAAGAGAAAGAGAGAGAGAGAGAGAGAGAGAGAGAGAGGAGAGAGAAAAATGAGAGGGCAAGTAGAGTAAACAAATGAAAGCATTTCTCTTGTCCTCTTCATCAGCAATGCAAGCATCGAACGACCTAAGGTATTAGTAAATAAAATTGTTTTTGGTTTTTTTCTTTTTTTTTAATCTTGCACAAATCTAAAGTAACTCATTCACATACACATGCACACACATATTTATGCTATGCATTACTAGATGCGTAGCTATAGCAGAACGAGCCCATAAATTGGACACTGCTATAGAATTTCACCTAAAACGCGGAGCGCATCAAATGCGTGAGTTTAATTAATCATTCGCGATCATTATCGTTTACATTCATTCTTGATAGCAGCAGCAGTAGTAAATGGCTTAGCAAGCCAGAAACTACAGAGTTGAATAACAACTTGATTATCTCGTTAACCTCTCTTCTCCTTTCTTGTCCCGTTTCTTCTCTTGCAACAAAACTATACCCCGCTTAGTTGTTGTTGTTTAGATTTTATTTAATGGTAAATTTTTTTTCAATTTTCTCTGTAATCACGAATCGAATTCAGTAAAGCAAAACTCTCTGATATTGTTATCAAGGAATAAATTGTTATTTTTTTACTTTCAAAATTTTAGCATTACTTTGTTATTATTCCTAAAATAAGATTTGGTTTTTTTTCTTTTTAGATGACGTCAGTCGATGACAGCAATTTTGCATTACCTTCAAATTCATCAATAATGTTTAGGTTCAATTATAAATAGAAATTTGTACGTTCAGGTAAAAAATTCGCATATAAAATAGTACACAGTAGTGGATATAAAACAAGTAAAAACACTATAGCGAGCCACGGCCCTACGTCACCCTATAGTTATTCATACAGCCATTAAATGGGAATCCACCAATCTATGCATTAAAGTTTCGCAATCTCAAAATTGGAAGAAGTAGTTTTTCGTAGCTTATACCCATAAATCGATTGGAAAGGGTGTTGAGTCGGATATGTGGCAACAAATACTGTTACAAATAATGTTAACTTCTTAACATGAATTCTTAAATTGTGAATGCAGACTAACATGATTTTCATGCATTCATTTAAGGGATTAATATAAAACAAGCAAAAACGCGGTAGTAGGCTATGGGCCACCATTAAATACCCTACACTATCTTACAGTTCTTCACTATTCAACTAACTATTCAAATAATGGCTTCATAGCGGAAGTGGTCGAAAAAGTGGAATAACATCAAAACAACTTAAACTGTGCGGTCGGGCGGACAGACAAACTTAAGAAGTGATTCTGAATCGGTCGGTATAACAAACGGCGGGTTTATCTCAACTCTTTCCGGGTATAGCATACACTCACAGAAGGGTAGAAATGAATTTTCACAACTTCCTTCTCTTCAGAACTTTGCTCTTTGAAAATTAATTTTTTATAAAAAATCTTGAATTGAATTGATTTAACAAAAAGATCCAATTTATAATAACGTATATAGAAGGTTCTATCATAACAACCAGATATTATTGGATTTATTTTATCCATTAGCCAAGTACCTTGCTAATCTTTAATGAAGAAACCAAACTTGCTTCAAGGCTTACTGTGCGCATTTTTCAACGCCTGTGTTCCCCTTTCCTTTAAGTACTCTTTTCTTATGTTCCGCGTATTAAGATAATAAGTTTTAATCTGAAAAACTGAAATAGGTGCAAGAAGCTAAGTGAATCGTTAAACAACTAATGGCCGTTTACTCCCTTGCGCAAAAGTTTCTGGAAAAAAGAGAAGCATCAAGTTCTGCTTACTTAAACTTCGACAAAATCCAGTGCCTTTCTTCCATTGCTAAAGCAATTAGCGGATTTATAGAGAAAAGTCAAAGACGGGTTTAATTCTTCTTCTTCCTTTTCTGTGATCTCCTTGCCTCATGCTATTAGAGGAGCTAATCTTTAGTGGAGAGACTAAAGTTGCTTGGAGAACGGCTGATTTCGAGGCAGTTCCCAAACTTACCTACTTCATCCAATTGTTGTTTATTGACCTAATGAAAAAAGTAGTGGCACTTCTCCCTAATACGACTCATACTATTTTCTACCCCATGTACGGTAAATTTAAAATTCCATTTAGATTAAGACCTATATTGAATTTTTCAAACCCAACAGGTTACTACTTGATAAAGCAAAGCAATGGCAAAAGAAATATTAGTTTAGCACCTAACAGAGATTGTTGTAAACATCTAGCACTTAAGCATCACTGGTAAGACGTCACTTGCATATTTTGTTTTTTCCTTTCTTTTGTAGTTTCGCGACTTAACAGTGTCAGTTTATAAAAAGATTCATATTGGAGAGCACTGCTGTGTGTGGAGGGCTATAAAATCAAAAAAAAAGCCTAGAGAACACATTGTTTCTTCTTACGATCAGCGACCGGTCATAAGGTGCTGTCATTCATGAAACGAAACTAAAGTCTAAATCCTAAACTTGAGCTTATGAAGTCTGTAGGCTTAAACGTATCGAAAGTGGGTTTCGAAGCGAGGGCCTAAATCGAATTCAACCGGGAATTGTCGCCGGGCAGTGCCGCTAGTGCAAGTTTGACGAAGCAACTCCCGCAAAGTATTAATTTAAGATCATATCGTTACCTTCCTATAAATATTAAAAAGATAAGCTTCAATAATTGTCTTATGCTCATGTTTCTCCACTTATACCTCCACTCAATACTAACTTTCAAAATATGCGAAAAAGCATTCAAACACATTTCGCTGAGAACTTTTTTTTTATTTATTTTAGTTTTTTTAATGGTAATAAATGAGTATTTGGTATGATTTCATTCCTTCCATACTTTGTGTAACGCAGTTTTATTCCCATATCTTATCTTATCAGAAATGAAAAGTTTATCTTTGTTTTTGCATTTTGTATACAAAACTGATAAAATGTTCGCTAATGTAAGAGCATTCGCTTTAACAAATAGTAACAGCGGAAAAGTAAATAAATGCCACAAACAAAATAAGAGATAAAAAGAATCGCATAAGAGGCAAATGAAAAAGAAATTTTGTTCGAAGATATAGATAAGAAGAGAAAACGAATCTTCTGCCAATGACAACTGAGACGTGATGCTAATATCGAAAATGAAAGGTCTTCGTAACAGTTTGATGATCGATACTATCAGTGATACTATATGTGACGAGAAGATTGTACGTCAGCTTAGTGTGCCCTGCTTTGGAATACGGCTCGTATGATCACCGTCGTATCGTTACTATGTGAATTCCCTTGAAACGTTGCAGAAACTGTTTTTATTGTTTGCTGAAATTTGTGATGGGATCTAAGCGGCCCTGGCCCTCCTTATGAATATAGGTTGTTACTTTTAGCCTTGCCTTCATTTAAGAAACGTAGGATGGCATTGGGCATTACTTTCATGGTGAAACTGATTAATGGTGCCATTGACTTGCCATTTTTGCCATTAATTTTAACATTCCTGTCCGTCCGGCAAGGAACTTTCTTTTTCTTAAACTTAGCCAATGCAGATTAAATTAAGAGCTTTTTAACTCACTTAGGGTTCTCTGCTCCCTTATTGGGTCCTCCATTAAGACTACTCTTCTTAACACTCGTGCGCTACCGACTCCTTACTTAAACTAATAGTTAAAGCCTTTTATTTGGTATCCTGACACGGAGTTTGACGAGTAATTGATAGGCACATTGGTTATTTTCATATATGTTTGTATTAATTGTCCAGTGTTTTCAGGCTTATTTACTTGAATTGTAATTAGGTTAAGTCTTCCAATGTACGAATTGCGCAATTCAACTGAATCTTCGCTGCAGATGAATTCTCTATTTGTGGGAAATAAGTAAATAAATAAAAAACATCTATTACTTGAGGGGGCTTGAGCAGGTATTTCAACGAAGGCTAACATTAAAGACGCAGCTGAAATATTTGGTTCAAAATTAATTTACTATGTTCTGCTCCAAAGTAAAACATTTTTCATAAATTTAGTAAAAAAATTGACATAAGAAAAATTTATAGAAAAACGAAGAAAGATACGAGGTTTATGGAGTTTTCTTATCCAATCTCTTAAATCGATTACCTTAGTTTTATGCTGGATAAGAGAAAAGTATAAATTATTATATTGAACAATAACTATTATCCACATATATATATGTTCGATATTTGATTGCAAAAAAATGCCGTTAATTTTTGGAAAAGACATCATTTTTAAACAATTTATGAGAGACAGTCATGCTTAAGAAATTTTATGAATTGAAAGCCTTGTATGGAAATATGAATTTGGTTCCTATAGAGTTTTTGGAATTTGTTGGCGAGCTTTTGGGCCTATTTCACTGCTTTTCTACCTCAGTATAGAAATTACTCTAAACTTATAAGATAACAAAAGTTAAAGAAACTGGCAGCTGCATGTGGCTGATATGAGCGGTCATTAGCCATAAGAGAAAACAATAGATGCTTGCACATGTTTCGATCAGTTCTTCACTTGGAAACGAAAAATTGGTGCAACATGTTCTTCAACTTTCTTCCGCCCTTGTGGCAACAAGGCGATATCGCGTCGAAAGAGAGAAAGTATTGGTATGGCAGCGATCCAGTCATCGATCCATTTTCGCACTTCTTCATAAACACAGTATTTCCAATATATCACATTTTTTATTAAAGCAAGACTGTCAAGATGCTTACCCGAAATTTGCACGCGAAGTTTTCGTGAATGTAACTTTAGTGGGCCCATCTAAAGAACACTAGGTAATAACCATTTTTTGCACGACTCTTACAATAGTTATGCTATCTCATTACGATTCTTAGCTGATGTGTACAAAAAAGTAATACACTGTCAAAAAAAATTTCCTGCAAATAGAAGAGTTTACTCACAAAAAACTCAGTTTGACGGTAAGTGTCAAAGCTTCGCTTGCGTACATATTTTTTAATTTTTTGTTAAGTTCAACATTCCCGAAAAAACATCATTTAGTTCAATGTCATACATTTGCTTATTGTTTTTATTATTTTATTAATATTAATGATCAATTCAAAAGTAATTTTTGTTAATTAAAATAATAAATAATATGAAAAAAGATCTTGTGCGTTCCTTCCAAAAACTCTTTTTCATGCATTCCGGAGAAAAGCAAAACGTGTCAGTACTCTAGTGAGACATATGACGCACGAAAACGATTAGGCTTTAATTATGATCCCATCGTTAAATTTATACTTTGCTTGTTTAAACTAGCAAAAGTTCCGAGCTACTTGCGAGAATGCGTTGACACTTTTCTGGTTACACCCTACATCATTTGTGGATGTCGGCGAGAAGCAGCGAAGAAAGATCCACTTTTTATTATAGCAATCGATTCAGAATCATTTTCTTCATCGATATAAGCTCGGCTATCCGTCTGTCCACCTGCCCGGTTGTCTCCCTGTGGAGTGTCCACGTGCCTTTGTGTTCACTCTATAGGTCGCAATTTTCAAAATATTTTAATCAAATTTGATATACATACGTGCTCTCGCCCAGAGAACAACCTTAATGAAAATGGGTTGGATCGGAGCATTCTCACGATGACTTCTTTTTTTTTTGAGAACGTCGTTATATTAAAACAATATCGAATTTTCCAAATTTTCTCAACTGAAATCGCTGAGAAATCGCATTTCGGAATGCTAAATTGATTTGGATCCGCTGGTCCGAAGTTTAAAAAACACCCTCCCACATAAACATTTCTGCGAAAAGTAAGTCTTTATAAAGGAAAAACAGGAAAATGAGAACTGTTCTCTCATACCAGTTTAACATACAAATCAACGGTCACAAATTCTGACTACCTAAGTCTACTTTTCGGACCCCAGACGACATCGAAGTAAGCGTTTATCTGGTAGCGAAGTCTAATTTTTGGTAGTTTGTGACGAAAATAGAATAGAACTGTATAAGGTCTTTATTAATTTAGAGACTGTCAGTTTGGGATTTAGGCCCTCTTCCATATAATCTTTCTCGTAGAGATTATTCTGTTAGATGGAGATAAGATATAATTGTTGCTATTTTATCACGACAATGAATGCAGAATCATGTTAAGTGAAGTGATGCAGGGTTTCGAATACACCGCCTTGCCCGACTATAATGTTCTTACTTGTTGCTTGGATAGTCTTAGTTGGCAGACCTTTGAAAGGGTTTTAGAATTCACGTGTCCAAACGTAACAATAACAACAATTTGGATCTATTGCTCACAAGGCACCCATCAATTGTGAAAATAAACTAATTTTATTAAATAACTGTAACGCCCAAGATAGGTAAACCAATATCTATACAGTGGGTCGCGGTCCACCAGTAAGTACCGTACACCATGCCATAGTTATTCATATGCCGACTTTTTAAAATAAGGTATTATATGGGAAATGGTGGAAGAGGTGGGACGATCTGAACCATTTTCATTAGTATTAGTGCTCGAGCCCAAACGCGTCATCAAAATATCTCAAAAATTGCGACTGAAAAATTTAAAAACTAAACGCAAAGATACAAGACAGACAGAAAGACAGATGGACAGACATCTTAAATCGATTCAGAAAATAATTCTAAAGGTTCGGAAGATAAATTTGAATCGATTGGTCTATTCCAAGGTCTTCTGGGCTTTGCATATGTCCGCGCAATATTAATACATCCCTTCCGCTAGGAGTGGTGTAGGATGCAAAAAGCCCAAAAATGTAAAATTCTAATCATGCTCCACCATTTCTCCTTCTGTGTGCGAAGACATTTTATACATTGCGGCACTCTCTCTCTCTCTCTCTCTCTCCCCTCTCCCTCTCCGTCTTGTGCAGGTTTGTCTGGTCCACGCATGCGCAATAAATAGACAAAAATATCTATCTTTTGAATGTTTCCAATACATTCACTTTCATTTATTCACATAAGCAATGTTTAGGTTAGATGGTAGTGCCTGAAAAATATAAAAGCGAAACTGAAACTTCACTTTAGATATTATATATAAGTATATATATATAAATTCTATACATACTGTAAACAATTCACCCTATGTGGATGATAAATATTCAAGTTAAAGTAAATAAAACCGAAACCTGTCATTTAATTGCTCGTGCAAAACTCCGCCATACCTATTAATAACCGTTTAAGTGTACATTTAAGGTAACAACTGAAAATTATTTTTTAAAACAACTTTTCCATAACTTGTTTCGTTCACATTTTAGATGTAAAAATAAATTATAGCTTTGAAGAAAATTATGTTATGTTGATGTTAACAATTTAAGAAAACTTAATAAACGATGCGGTAAATTTATTAAATACGGCAGATAGTCGATATAAATTGCTACCATATTCGTCGTAAATGATGAGTTATTAAAACTATAAGTGTGTGCTGTGAGAAAGAAAGAAATAAAGAAAGAAAGCTGTATTAAGTGAAGAATAAGATGAACTTTGGACACCCTTCATCTAAGCTTAACAATATCGTTCCGCTTTTTTTTGACAAGGCTCCTCTATCAATGAACTAACAGTTTTTATACAATTTCTTATTTAGAGAGACTTTTGGGATCAATCACTTCAATAAGAGACGCTTAAGGATGCTATCCTTTTTAAATGTATCCTTAAGATTTCAAGCAGGATACCTAAATTTTCGGTTTTGATGAGAAACGAACAGATAGGCGACAATTTGTGAAATTTTAAATATCCTGAGCAAGTGGATTTATACCATGGCATATATCGTCAACTCCATGGTGACAAAGCCACACTAATTATATATTTTATCGGCTTCCGAGAAAAATGAATATTTCGATATATGTTTAGCGTGGTCATCATAATTCTTGCCAAGAGAGGGTGTCGATTGGGTTATGTAATGATGAGAACGCCCCTCACAAATCGTTTACTAGATATGTGAAAATTTCTTAGCTAAGAAAAATTTGCCACCGGGCAAGTACTCTTCTCTTTTATATCCCTATTAATATTCGCTGATTCGAAATTCGTTGTTGAAAGCAAGCATATCTGAATGGAACATTTTAGTAAACTCTAAAGACTCTACACTCAGCGAAAAGATTCAAGTCTTCCAGTGAATTTAGTACCTAAGCCTAGGTAAAAGATATAAGTAATAACCTAACTTGTTCTTCGGAGTAATTAAGCCCCTGAAATTTGATGTTGATACGATCTTTTTCTTTGTACTGCCATGATTCATTGTTTTTTGAAGCATGAACATCACCCAAGACATTATGAAACTACAAATTGACCTGCCAAACAACACCATTTAAAACAAAAATTTTGTTAGGGAATGATGCCATTTGGCGAATCGAAAGTAAGGACAATTTTTTCGACACACTGTTTACATTTGCTTATTTAAAAACCTTTTTTTAATAATTATTTAAAAGCAAACAAAAACATTCACTATTGTGTGAAATATGTGACCTTTCCGCTAAAAGGTCTAAATTCAACTAGAACCAAAGCAGAACTAGATTTAAAAAAAAAAACAAGTACAAGCACTGCAGTGAGCCACGGCCCACAATTAAACACCCTACACCAATTCGTTTAATGTAGTCGGTAGGTGTAGTTCGTTTAATGCATGTGGGGAGTAAACAAAAAAATGATCCTTTTCGAACCATTTCCAACAGCGTTCATCCTTGTGCCAAAGCATGTCTGTTTACCAAATTTCATCAAAATATCTTAAAAAATGCGGCCAAGAAAACAAAGTGGTCAGAGGGACAGACAAGCTTAGATCGATTCAGAAAGTGACTCTGAATCGATTGGTGTAATAGGAAATGGGTCCATCTCGTGTCCTTCAGCAAGTTTAATATACCCTTCCGCCAGAAGTGGCTAAGAGTATAACACAATAGGCGGTGGAAACAATTTCATTTGCAAACCGACGGCCCTTTTCTAAATGTTAGCCGTCCATTCGTTCGTATTGCAAAACC
Source organism: Glossina morsitans morsitans (assembly GCA_001077435.1). Taxonomy (NCBI): domain Eukaryota; kingdom Metazoa; phylum Arthropoda; class Insecta; order Diptera; family Glossinidae; genus Glossina; species Glossina morsitans. Next base: position 133 of record CCAG010000883.1, on the reverse strand, counting down.
GGTTCACTGCACGTTAAAAGCACTTCACTGGGAAGTGCTAGCCCAAGTGGCTTACTCATCGGACTCGAGTTCTTGCGACTACCACGGCTGGTCATGCACTTGTTAAGCATGTGAAAGAAAGCCCATTCAGCGA
>CCAG010000882.1:0-51527 GCA_001077435.1 Glossina morsitans morsitans | reverse complement strand
TACCTATTAATAACCGTTTAAGTGTACATTTAAGGTAACAACTGAAAATTATTTTTTAAAACAACTTTTCCATAACTTGTTTCGTTCACATTTTAGATGTAAAAATAAATTATAGCTTTGAAGAAAATTATGTTATGTTGATGTTAACAATTTAAGAAAACTTAATAAACGATGCGGTAAATTTATTAAATACGGCAGATAGTCGATATAAATTGCTACCATATTCGTCGTAAATGATGAGTTATTAAAACTATAAGTGTGTGCTGTGAGAAAGAAAGAAACAAAGAAAGAAAGCTGCATTAAGTGAAGAATAAGATGAACTTTGGACACCCTTCATCTAAGCTTAACAATATCGTTCCGCTTTTTTTTTGACAAGGCTCCTCTATCAATGAACTAACAGTTTTTATACAATTTCTTATTTAGAGAGACTTTTGGGATCAATCACTTCAATAAGAGACGCTTAAGGATGCTATTCTTTTTAAATGTATCCTTAAGATTTCAAGCAGGATACCTAAATTTTCGGTTTTGATGAGAAACGAACAGATAGGCGACAATTTGTGAAATTTTAAATATCCTGAGCAAGTGGATTTATACCATGGCATACTCCATGGTGACAAAGCCACATTAATTATATATTTTATCGGCTTCCGAGAAAAATGAATATTTCGATATCGATATACGTTTAGCGTGATCATCGTAATTCGTGTCAAGAGAGGGTGTCAATTGGGTTATGTAATGATGAGGACGCCCCTCACAAATAGCTAAGATACATTAGACAACAGGCAAGTACTCCTCTCTTTTCTATTCCTGTTAACATTGCATGCGAAATTCGCTATTGAATGCAAGCATGTTTGAACGGAGCATTTTAGTAAACTCTAGAGACTCTGAAAATTACAGTCAGCGAAAAGATTCAAGTCTTCCAGCGAATTTAGTACCTAAGCCTAAGGCAAAAGATATAAGTAATAATCTAACATGTTCTTCGGAGTAATTAAGCCTTTGGTAGATCAGTTAATTGCTGAGATTTGATATTCATACGATCTTTTTTTTTGTAATGCCGTGATTCATTGTTTCTTGAAGCATGAAAATCACTCAAGTGAAGTTATGAAAATACAAATTGACCTGCCAAACAACACCATTTAAGATAAAAATTTTGTTGGGGAATGATGCCATTTGGCGAATCGAAAGTATGGACAATTTTTTCGACATTACTTACCAAAGATTTTTTTCGCTTACTTATTTAAGAACTTTTTTTTAATAATTATTTAAAAACAAATAAAAACACTCACTATTGTGCGAAATATGTGACCTTTCACCTGAAAAGTCTAAATTCAACTAGAACCAAAGCCGAACTAGGTTTTACTACGGGCCAATCTTCCTCTTCCTTTAAAACAAACAAGTACAAACACTGTAGTAGGCCACGGCCCACAATTAAACACCCTACACCAATTCGTTTAATGTAGTCGCGAGTCCCCTTATGTGGGGAGTAAACAAAAAGGTGATCCTTTTCGAACCATTTCCAACAGCGTTGATCCTTGTGCCAAAGCATGTCGGTTTACTAAATTTCATCAAAATATATACAGATGGGTCTATCTCGAGTCCTTCAGGAAGCTTAATATACTCTTCCGCCAGAAGTGGTGAAGAATATAATAGAATAGGCGGTGGAAACAATTTCATTTGCAAACCGATGGCCCTTTTCTAAATATTAGCCAAACATTCGTTCGTATTGCAGAACCGGTTCACTGCACATTAAAAGCACTTCACTGGGAAGTGCTAGCCCAAGTGGCTTACTCATCGGACTCGAGTTCTTGCGACTACGACGGCTGGTCATGCACTTGTTAAGCATGTGAAAGAAAGCCCATTCAGCGAATGGTTCTCAGGAAGACGGACAATTTGCAAAGGCATGGCATACACAAATTATCAGCCGCATTAATAAAATACATAACTAGAGATGGCCAATAACTTAAATAAAACATTTTTTTTTTTTAAATGTATTTTCTACACAAAAATTCCAGTTTCATATTTACACACCTATGTGGAAAGAAATTATGCTTAGCTTCCATGTTGTCTATAGTTTGGTTTATTTCCGCTTGTTTACTTTCTTCCAAAGTTTTACTTTTATTCATAAACGATTTCTGCAAGCTTTCATAGGATAACATAAACGTTCGTTATCTCTTTAATGCGAATTCATGTTTAAAAAATAATTATTTTAAGGCGAAATGCTTAGCCATCTAACATTTCAATACCGTAAGAACCCTTTTATAGCGAAATATTTATAATTTATTTTCAAGTAAAGTAAAATAATATCATAAAAAGTTCACCTTACAAACCGTCGTTTCTACTTAAACTCAAGCCTTGTTGGAATTCAAAATCCGAAGTAAAAATTCTTTATGGATTGATTCGAATGAAATCATATTCGATTTGAACTTAAATTTTCATTGTATTATCTTGAATTCATATCGCGGCTTCACGAAACTATGTTTAATCGATGACGACTTAACAATACTTTATAGGTAGCATTCATAACCGCAACACGAGATAATATCACGATGTGTGAGCTTTTATTACAACTAAAGATACTTAAGTGTAGCGTAATAAGTCCGGAAATTAATCTAGTTATCGCCATAAAATGTAGAAGTGAATGAAAAAAAGTAACAATTATGTAAAGGAAAAATTATCTCATAACTGATAGCTCAATTTACCATTTTTAGGTTGTTGTTGTATTGTAAATGAATCTAAAGATCGTTTAATCGATCTTAATTTTTAATTAATATGCGATCTGAGAGATCCACCATGGAACAGTGAAAATACGGTGACGCTGTACAGACCAACCTTGGGCATAATACCGCGTTCACACGACTAGTTAGGTAAACTTTGTCTGTCCGTCTTGTTCTTCATCAGCGCAATAAGGACGCGTCTAGTCTTCCTAGTATCCATCGCCAATGTGTCCGACGTCCAGCGGAAACAATTCCCTATTATTCCCCGATCTGGCCAGCTTACAATGGTTCGTGTCGAGAGTTCGGGATTGCCGACTAATAGGCTTTTCAAAACAAGTTTGGTGGCAAATTTGCAAATCTCTTCTCTGACATTTTCAGCTACAAAGTGTGGCCAGCTCCTGCAATTGCAGCCGACGATAATCCAATAACATGCAGTTTATAGATTTTCTGCATCACTTCTGCTATCCCCTGGTCGTCCCATTGGGCCGCTATAATCTTTTTCTTCGCAAATCTGATCTGTGATCTAATGTCTAATTATGCCCTACACCATTTGTGGTACAGCGGCATATTAAGTTTGTGCGGATGTTTGTGTGGAAGGACTTGAGACAGACCCACCTTCTCTTATACCGATCGATTCAGAACCACTTTTCGCATCGATCTAAGTTCACCTGTCCGTATCGTTATGCGAAAGACTGTAGGGTGGTGCAGGGTATTTGATGGTGGGCCGTGGCCTACTATGATGTTCTTCCTTGTGTTTTTTGTTTAAATGAACAGGAAGACTGCCCCGTAGTGGACTATAGTTCGGCTTTAGCGCTAGTTGGATTTAGACCATTCAAGTAAAAGTACCATGTCACTAAATGACCATGATCTGTTGCCATATTTACAAGTTCTCTGTGGGCATCCACTGCGTGGCAGTTGTCAAATAAATACTAAACAACGTAGCGTGTTCAAGCTTTGAACTTAAGTTTTATAAATTTCCTTTTTACGACTAGAACAAGTTTTTTCGAACTATGGTCACTATTTGCACATCCGATCGGATACTTCTAGGAATACCTTCGTGCGGTGGATTTTCTTTAACTCTTTCACGTATCGAACAACTTCCAAGTCAAGGAGATTTAGGTTTTCTGGATTTTTAAAGCATATGCGTTTCATGAGATCACCTATGGGTTGCATGCAAAACGATAAAATGCACATGCATTCCGCAACAATGTATGTGCATACATTTAAAGAAGAAAGTAAAGGAATTCAGTGTTAATTTCATTTCTTTAAATGGAAAAAGATACGTATACGAAGAATCGAATGTGCCTGCGCAGAATTTAGCACAAATTACAATAAGTTCTCAGATAACATTATGCGGATTTCTTAATAGTTTTTAATCGACAAGTGTTTTTTCCTCTAACCACAAGTGGCTGTTTCGATACCCAATACAATTTATGCTCTTTGTGGTGGCACCATTTTTCCCCCATACTTATAAGCATTTTGTTTTTATTGTCGTCATTTATAAATATTTTCCATTGCAATGAAAATGATATCAAGAAGTAATGTTTTTTTTTTTTTTTGCTTTCCGAGGGTATCAAAATATCAGATATTTTTGAAGTGTACACACTTGCTTATAACGATCAATTGATATTAATAGAGACATAAATTTCATAAGAAATTTGTAATTCTACAAAGTCGCCTTAGTTTAGAAAAGTATCGAAATCAAGTAATAATGTTAAAATAAGTTGGACGATATCGTATCTATTCCGAATGCAGGTTCAAGAGGTATATATTTTTGTGGTCATCGGAGAGTGGCGGTAAGATAATCATCTTATTCTATTTGCGATCTCTGAAAAGACGCAATTATCTTCCAGGTCAGCATAAATATATGAAGCAGTGTCTAACTGTTTGATCGTTACATAGAACTAAGCATTTGGAGATATGATATGAGCCGAGTAGGTAAGAACCGCGACTACCAAGGTAATGTTCGCCGTAGAGTTAGTTAGAGATGGTGAGTGCTCAGGAGATGTAAAGACATAACACGTATAGATTGGGCACATACTCTTTAAGGTGCAACCACCGTCTTCCTATTCTTTCCTCTTTCCACGTTACACGAACAGGGGGCATCCCTTTTGTGACTCGTCATATTAGAAAAGAAATTTAATAAATCAAGAAAAGAACAAGAAGAGCTTCTTCTCTCTTTCTCTCTTTCTCTCTGTCTACGTTTTATAAACTACACATTAAAATGATGGACTGTGCAGAAGAATGATTTCTGATTTTCTGTAGCACGACTTCGACGATTTTCTCTTGGACAACAACATGTGGTTTTAACAAACTGCTGAACCAGGCCATATGTCTCATGCCACCCATCAACTTACAACAAAGAAAGTTCAATGATCGTGTAATCTCCAAAACGTCTAGGTGAGCTTGCCACATAGATCACGCGATATAACTCTATTGTTGTCCCAGTATTGAATCTTTACAGATGTACAGAGGCGGTCTTTTACATGAAATCGTTTTTAAACAAAAATAAAATTCATGACTTGGATCTACGCGTACGATTGGGACACAACCGACCAATCGAGTGAATATCACCCAGAGCGGCTCCAAGACTTTGGTCTTACTTTTTGGACACAATTAAAATTTATAGGTTTCGCGATTGCTCAGTACATTCGAATAACAATTTTCTCTTCGTTCTATTAACTACTGTGGTCGTGTTAGTAGAGGGGTCATTATGCCTCTTTTCCACCTTAATGCTTGGAAGCAAAAGTACTCAACAAATTTCAATTTTCTCTGCCGCGTTCTTCACTCTTTTATGCTCCTTTTTATAAAAGTTAACCTAACCTAGAGAGCTGTCTAGTATTCTTGATATCTTTTTCTAAAAGGAACACTACAGCCTTGTACGTATGTGAAATCAATTTGTTGTTTCATGCAATACTTCATAAAAAGCTTGCAGTTGTTTTGCTGTCAAGTTTGCGTTAATTTTATTTTGCGGTTTTGTCATGTCATTCAATTTTATGCCTGCAGTTTTGCGTTTTTGTCTGTTTACTATGTTTTTGCATAATTAATCTGTTAATTTATGGCTATTTCTGAACTTGTCGGATTTTTTCATTCTCTTCATCATAGATGTCAAATAGCATTTTCTTGTTCTTTCAAATACAAGAAAAGGCAGATGGAAGGAAGGAAGGCAAGAATAGAGTTTAATAATTAAATTTTAACAAAATAAAGAAAAATATTGCATTCTGCTCTTCCTTCTATTTCTTTTCCTGTGTTGGGGAGTGCAAATGTCAATGCAGTAGCGAGCACTCTGTCGGTGCAGACGTCCCTTACGTTCTTGCTGCTTGCTTGCTGCTATTGGAAGAATGGTACGTTTTGGACTTGTGATTTCAACGAGATAATGCAGTATGCCATGAAAGTACCTTGGAAGGATTTCTATATGTAGAGTGTCCCAATATTTACACAATATTTGAATTAAGTAGAAAGCAACTTCTTCTTTTAATTGTAATTTTTTTACTGAATCATAATTTAGGATAATGTGTGGAATAGCACATCGAGCAAATGGCCTCCGCTGCTTTGCACTCTTCTATCGGAATTTTGATCACCGAAACGAGAGAGTACACGAGAATGTCTCATGAATTGTTCCACGGCATGTATGGCATTTTGCACGGTCTTCTTGAAACCACATGTCGTTCACTTCAATACCATTCAGCATGGGGTTATCATAGTGCGATATCGAGCGAGAGAAAACAGGCATTGCTTGACCAGCCTACTTTTCGAAAAAGTAAGGCCACGCGTTCACTATTTTTGAAACGTTGTTCAATGCTCTGCTGCATCGTGTCATGCTCCTCTTTTACTAACCTTAAATCATTTTTCGCGTTGGCAACAATTTGGCCGCAAATTCAAATTTTGCGTAAATTTTGCTACACCCTCTCAATATGCGTGCGGTATTTCGCATGACTTTCTGCACGACACCGAATATTTTGTATATCTTTTCAAAACTCAAAACGCTGTTTGTCGAACATTGAGTTGGACACGGTGTTACCGTTTGGAAAAAAAATGCTGTTGACCCGTGTAATGAAAAATGGGAAGATCAAAATCCTAGCGCTTACGCGGAGAGCTGTTAAAGCTGGTATTGAAGCAAATATTCTTGACGCTTGCATGATAAGGTACTACTTATGCACTGCGATGGTCTCGCAACAGTCAATGCACTCGCATCGACCGTTACATCTAGGCTTGCAATATGCAGAAAAACGTTGTAGATAAACCTCTGAGCTTGCAGAAAGCGTTGTTATATGTCACAACCTGGACCATATTCACGAGACATTTCTCCTGCTACTGAATCTCTCCTTCAATCGCCAACGCACTGTTTGCCTGAACGGAGACATCATCTAATGACGATGATACCCAACAAGAAACGGATCCTTATGTGGTTGATCTCAAAAGAGCAGTTGTCCTTCCGAATCGAATTCATACTCTTCTGACGGAGGATGGAAAACAATGTGGGAATGTGGGGCAGCAGCTTAAATAAAATGTCTTTTAACATCGTTCTTACCATAGCATCATATGTTTGAATTTAGTAGTGAATATCAAAGGCTGGTAGATTGCCATAGTCCCCTCAAGACAAATTCAATTCATCTATGCGTTTTTCATAATGTTAGGTTAGTTGTTGTCTCAGGCAGATTTCGAAAATTAAGGTTTACTAACTTTTTAAAATTTAATGGAAGTACTTACTCTCTCCTTGCAATACCATAAACTATGACTATTTTTGTGGCACTTCTCCTCCCCCGTCATACCCTCTTTTCCTTCCCCTTTCTTTCTCATTTTCCTTTCTATAATACGAATGGTGTTCAACTTAAAGGAGTAGTAAGAAAATGTTACTTTTTTATTAGTTCTTGTCTTTGTAATGAATGGTAATTTTATAGTGATATGTATAGATATGTATGTTTTTTGGAACGTGTGCAGGTATGAAATGTTTACGTCTTCTGCCGTACTAAACATTGGCATTCATGCAAGAGCTTTGGATTTTATTACACGTTTTTATTTGAAAAATATTTATTGTTCATAATAATATTTTATTAGTATTTTTATTTATAACTGTACACACTTACTTACACCTTTACTCAAAACCAATAAATATTCTACAGAGATTTCTTCAAAAATAGCGGCAGCACGTTCAGAGTTCACTTCAAAATTTATGACTTCGATTACTTTGAATTTTAGAAAAACTTCAACAACACACCTGCCTGTACAGAGCCTATTGGGTCGTGTCGGAGCAAAGTTGAAAACTTTTCAAAATTATTTTAAAAAATTTCAAATATATTTTCATAAGACTAGAATTCTATTCTTAGGCACAGACCCGGCACGGATTAAAAGAAATAAACTGAAATTTTCTCTACAGAGTTTGCAATCAAGTTCTAGAAAGGAACGAGAAATTTGTTGAGTCTAGGAATTGCTTAAATTTTGATTATCCATACAGTGTAGAATACCATTGCATTCTCCTCCACGGAGTTTCAATGCAATGCCATTTCCCCTCATATTACTTATCAGGTTCGCAAGTATTTGCACAGACTTGATCAACCGTCTATGGAATGTGTATGGAGTAACGTGATTAAATAGAAACAAAGCTTGCAAATGGACATCTTCCGATGCTTTCCTTAGGTTGTCTATGGAAAATTTTCTGTTAACAGAAGGTTGCGCATGTTATAAGTTCGAAGTAAATTTGTTGCAAGCAAATGTAATTTGTTCAGGGAATGAGAAGAAAGCATGGAAACCCACAGAGCAAATGGCTGCATTCTAGTGAGTGTGTGCCTAATCGATAAGTGTGAAGCGTTTACTGACTGAGTTCTGAGCTACGGGCCGCACCAAGATTTGAACCCACGACTTGGTAATCAGTCCTTGCTCCAACTAAGCGGCAGCCCCATGTTGATGCGCGAAACATTATTCAAGCGATACTACCTTGAGAGGTCGGAGTATTGCCAATTAAAAAAGAAAATTAATATCCATGAGTGCACTAATCACTTAGGAAATGTTCCCTATCCGTGCTAACACGGTGGCAGTCACAAAGAAGTGAGGAAAGAGAAAGAGGTAAGGAAGCGGTAGCCGCAACTTAGTGGGCGTGTGAGCACGTGTTATGCCTGAGCACTCTCTGTAGCTGCGACTAAAGTAAACTCTATCGCGCTTGATATTTGAACCCGGGGACATTGACTTGGTAGTCCCGATTCTTGCCTACTCGGCTACTCATGCTTCTCTTCCTTAAACAAAGTTTCCAATGTTGTTTTTGTAATCGTGATTATTATCAAACTTAAATTCGCTCTCAGAGATGTTACTTTACGGCCGCGTACATGTTAATTGCCAACTGAAAACGGATACCGGGACCAATAGAACTCTTTCAGTCTGCCTTAAACTGTAGCGTGAAAATAATCAAAACTGAATTAAAAGGCAACAAAGCCATAATAAATTTAACACAAAGTAGAAAGACAATAATTCTTCTATAACACGATCGCAATCATGCTAAGAGCGATTTGATAGATAGATTTATGCGATTGTTAAATTATTATAAAGACATATGCACACCTTTGTATTGCACGTACACGTATATCAATGAAGAGGAAGTCAATGAAAAAATAGGTTAATGAGAGGAGTGTACTCACGTGTGTACATGAATTTACGGAATGTTGCTTTCCAAGGTTTTTGAAGTTACAATATGAACAAAGCAAAAATAATATCTTTATAACAAAAAAAAATTAATTACGTATGAAAAATATGAAAATTGTTTAACAATAAAAAGAAGCCGGTATTTATTCAAATTTTCATTCACAGTTAAAACACATATATGTATATATGTAATAAGTGAACACATATTTTGGAGAGAGCCGTATTCTCGTTAGTCTTAAACTCCAAACACATTCCGCGGCATGCAAGCATGCGAAGCACAGTACGTTAATGTCAATTCATTTCCTGCTGTGCGTTCAATTTCGCAACAACAACATGATTGTCATGTAGAAAATAATTGAAGTGAATTCAGTGCCATGTGTTGGTTAGTCGAACATTTTGTTGTTTTTCAGCAAAAAAAAAAATAAATAAATAAATAAATAGAAGGAACAAAAAAATGTATATTCTAAAAAATTTAATTTTTAAACTTGCAAACACAACACACACACAAAACGAGAATTTTAAATAAAGATTTAGTTTAAGTGAAACTTTCCATAACTATTTCATTCTCAAGCAAGCACCTTGTAAGTAAAGCAGGAACAAGGGGTAATTTCCACATGCTTGGTAAGTACGTGTCATCATGATCATCAAATTAAAGTTAACCCTTCATCAGGTTTCAATGAAAACGAAAGGTTGTTATCATACCTTACACCAACTTGCGGAAACAGTATGTTAAGTTTGCCGAAACATATGCAACGTGCGGAATGACTTGAAATACGTTCACCTTTGAACTTTAGCCACACAATTTAACCTCTTGACGCCCTTTCCCGCCTATGCGAGCGTATATGTTTTTACATTATATTTACTTTTATGAATAAAAAGAGGAAAAATTTGATATGAAATTAATTATCTTATGGCTCGATACACTAATAACCTACTTAGATGCTTGTGGTGTACGATAGGAATAAAAACAAAGACTCGTCCCGGAAGGGATTAAGAATATTAGATATTTTCTTAATCCTAAATCCAATAAGGGTTGTTTTGTAAAAGAGGTCAACAACAGTTTTCTTCTATCGTAGATATTGGTTCATGTCATTTTTATTGCAAAATGGCTTCATGCAAGCCTCTGGACTACTATAAAGACTTTGTCCGGGATTAGTAATTTTTCCCAATTTTTCTGGGATAAACATACTCTAATTTCGTCAATAACGCGAATAATCTTGAGAGCTTATGCTTCATTGGAGTAAGTCAATGGTACAATAAAACTCCAAAGTGTCCAAAAGTCCAGTGAAATTATATCGCATGCTCTTTATGTTAGATACACTTAAGCATTTTTGAAGACTACATGGTTGTTGCCCTTTCCTCCCAATAAATTCATCGTGTCGCGAAATGTATGGCAACATTTTGTTGCAGCCATAACGCAAAAGTCACTTATAAAGTTTCTCTACCATTCTCCATTGAGGGCAACTTCAATGGCATTTTCATGTTCAAAAATGACATTTCAATCCCCAAATCTCGCCCAAAAGTTTGGTCTGGGTTCCAGAAAGGCCTTCACGCATCGGTTGCTCGTAAAAAGATGTGACATGTTGGGAAGTGGGTGGTTGTTAATGTCCGCAACTGCCAAAGAATGTTTGCAAATTTTGTTCCGGAGCCGGGCGACCGTGACATATTGCGACTCTTGTCTGTGAGTAATCCACATCTAATCACTTCACTATCGCAAAAGCACTCGGCAGCATTTCCATTAATGTATTTTGGTATATTAGGCCAGCTTTTAACATTGGCTAACACTGCACACTTACCCCTAACAGGCAGGCATGTAATATAATCAATTGAAAAACGACTTGCGATAGAAGATCTTCTTTTTCTGATGGTAATCGATTCAGGATCATTTTTTAAACTGATTTAAGCATGTTTGTCCAGTTTTCCTTCGTCAGTTGTCAGCCTTTTTGACTGTATGTCCATGCACAATTTTTTAAAGATATTTTGAAGATATTTGGTACACATACATACTGTAAAGTTTTGTGGTAAAGAAAATCGATTGAATCGCAGAGTTTTTGCGACATTTTTCTATTATATATAACGCCCTATTTCAGAAACGTTGCTTTGTGAAAAAAATAGCGTTTTGGCGACTATGGAAAATTGGAGTCTTCTAAACGCTGCTCCAAAAAAATCCAGGAAGTAATTTCGCAACATAAATAGCACCCCGTTACATTTTAATTGTATTTGTAGTAATTTATGTTTATAGATCGTACAATTTTATTTTTTGTCTGTTTATTGGTTGACACTGGCTGATATTTTCGCTTAACACTGAAACCTTACTCTATCTTATTATCTACCTTTACTCACTTATTAATACTTATTATCTAACTACACACGATTGCAACCTATTGGAGGAATATAATTCGGCATTATCAAATATAAGCATTTCCATGAAAGTAGTGGCATGGCAAGGAATATAGTTTTCTAAATTTTCTAATTTAATGCGCAAACAAACTGTTATTACGCGAGTGGATGTGGTTCGTTTAATGGCCAACCTATAATTTTTCAAATTTATTAATCTAACTCTACGCTAGAATAATTAATTGATTTCTTCCATGGACGTCACAATAGTCGCAGACTCGTGGTGTTTAAGAACCATGCCTTTCTCGAATGATAATTCACAAGATGAGCTATTTCACTTCACCAACCATGAGGAACATTCACACAGTTTAAAATAATAGCGATCGAGATGCAATGTAAAATACTCGGTTTACCGATGCTTTTTCTCTTGGCCAACCTAAATACTGTGTTTTGAGAGGATTTTCCTTTTATTAACCTCTCTGTAATACTTCCAAAATGGATAGAAAGTTTGCTTTCAAATAACGCTTCACCGTGGCCGTCGTGACGGGCCGGACTATAAGTAAAGAGTTTCCAGAACGGAAGTTTGGAAATCATTGACACCCGGAACAACAACATTTTTTTGATATACTTTTTTACAAGCCAAGAAAACACATTAAAATTAATCCTATAATGCAATACCCAACTGCTCCCAACTTACTTGAATCGTTGCCAAAATATAATTGATATGATATGAAAATGATAAAAAGAATAGATTAAAAAGCAAACAAAGATCCGTCTGAGCAACCACACTGGCTTTGTATATTGAAAATGACATTTTATTAAACCAATATATAAAGCATACCTTTGTTCGTATATATTTCTATAACAAAACACTCAATAAGTCTCCGGTCTGAGTCGTGTTTGTCAACACAGTTAACAGACCCATGTGATTTTTGCACGCACGCATATTTGCAAACGACGTGTGTCAAAATTTGCATGCCAAAATGACTTTCTGACAATTAATTTACAGATTATAATAGTTTTGGTGACAAACCTTTCGCTATTTTCAAAACAATGCGAAACTCTCTATTACGTGGCTTCATTAAACGTTTCGTTTGATAAAAAAAAAGCGTTAACAGTTAGCATTAGCCTAAAAGATGTTGTGGCGTCTCTTGTCTGTCGGAAAAACAAAATTATGAGTAGTTTGCTAGTCTTAAACAACGTCATATGAGCACCGAAGTTGCTGAACGCCCTGATCACCCGAATTGTTTCAAAGGCCATGCAAAAAGTGCACAAGATTGTTACCTAGCATTGTAAGTGCGTTTGAGTGACGACAACGGCAACTTAGACCGGAGACTTATTGAGGGATGCGATACATTCCAAGCGTACAACAAACAAAAAAATATCAGATTAGTTTCTCTGCAAAAATTTTCAACATTTTAGGGATTTTAACGGCAGGCGGCAGGTCATACGTCAAACAAGTCCATTGCAAAAGATAAAAAAAAGGAAAAACAAAGCGATTGAAACTTTCCATTGTATTGGATTATTTTTGCAAAATTTGCTACATATATGTATGAACAATACAGTAAACGATTTAACAAAAAAAATATATATATATATATCTTTTGCCAGATTATTATTATTTTTTATTCACTTTTTTTATTCTTTTTCGCATTTTCTTTTGTTCGTCTCGTTGTGCTTCACTCTAACATATATCGCAATAAAAACATTTTCATATAAGCCTGCCAAGTTTAAACGATTATTTCAACTACTTCTGTGTACAACAATGCAGCTATTGTTCGCAGCTTACAAGTATAGCGATATGGTCGGTGATGGTATTGTGCAACACGGTGCTTAGAGATGTAATCAAACCGACATTTTGTGATCACAAGTTATTTGACTAAATTTGGTAACAAAATGACAGAAATGCATTTATTGATTTGGTTTTTTTCTTTTTCTTGTTTGTTTGTTTTTCTTTTTTACTCATATACATAAATGAAAACAACAGTTATTGTAAAGAAAAACAATTAAAAGATTTATAAGAATTTTATCTTAAGCTCGGAACGAATTTTCGATGCTTGTCGTCTTTGCAGGAAATGTATTTACTATCGTAACGAGCTCTTTTGTATATAACATGACACTGAAGCAATCAAAAGGATTGATAAGTAATTTTTCATACCCTACATCAGTTATGGTGCAAGTGTATATTAAGCTTGTGCAAATGTATGCAATACCCTGAGTAACTTAAGAACGATCCTCTCCGTCAGATTCACTTTCTGATTTAAACTTGTCTGTCCGTCTGTCCATCTTGTTTTCATTATTCAGCCTGCAGATAACAACGACGATATGATAATTAAAATGCTTACACTTGACAGAACAATGCCGCTAACTTAACCATAAGGACAGCCACAATAATAATTATAAGCTTCTCACATTGAGCCGGGGTTGGCTAGTAATAGATCACTTAAGCCTTCATTTGGGTCGATCTTTTTTTTAATATCACAAATAACTCTTGATCTTGGTCACCCTACTTGTTGATGGGTATTATAGCTTTGCGCCATTTGTTTCTTGAAAATTAACCAACGGTTTGACAGCTACGTGCTCCACAAAATCATCTTCTGCATTTTCATAAGCTTCTCCTCCTTCGTTAGCCATGTCAAATAAGCTTTCCAAATACCAAGGTCCATAGTTCTTGACATCAAGTTTCCAATTTGAAGGAGTCAAGATACTTCATGTCATAATTACTTATGCCTAACACTTTTGTATATTGATTATTATTGTTATTATATCCTATTCCACTTGCGGTAGAAGGCTATATTAATTTTAATCAGCTGCGGGCAACACCTAGAAGGGCTTAAGATATACCCACCTTTTGCTAAACTAGCGTTCTTAAACTTATCTGTCCGTCTGTCCGTCTTGTATTCTTGTGGTCAACCTGTTGAGATGTTTTGATGAAACTTGATACACCGACTAACACTAGCCAAGCACGAATGCTGTTCAGAATAGTTCCGATTGGACCACTTTTTCGACCATAAAGTCTTATTTTGAAAAGTCCTTACATGGGTAACTCTGTTAAGTGAAAGTTATTTTCGACATTTTCTTAGTTTTTAAAACTTTGAAAACATAGTTAAGTTTCTGCAAACCTTTGTTTCCAGCGCAATAGCGAGGAATTTTGATATGCCCCGTTTCAAGTTGAACTTACTTTAGCAAACAAACAATTAGTGGCAGACGTATCAAGCAGCCGGACACATGCATGGGTTTAACGGCTCATAGTTTAAAAGTTGCTTAAGGATCTGCAAAAACGTACCTTGTTATGCTTGGGGAGTATGCAACAAATAACGATGCAGTGCTTGAACGATGGTTGAATTGACTTTCAACACCAACAATTAACCTTGACAGACATCTAGACGTACGTTCATGTACATAATAGCTACATTCCCATGAAACTAGGTTGCCATGCAATCATTTTTGTTTTTTCTTATTATTTCATTCGATGCATTCGAACTTGACTGTTACGTTACCAATTATGGTGAATTACTTTCATTTATGTTTAGTTTTTGCATTTTTTTTTTTTTTGGTTGTTTTGTGTGTTAATATAAATTCAAGTCCTATTTAGGTCTTTCAGTGATTGAAGCATTATTGTAGATAATCACAAAACAATTTCATAAATAAAATTATTTAAAATTGTAATAAAACGTAAAAGGAGAAAATGTGTTAGGTGTTTGTGTTATTAAATGAGTTACTACTACATCAGGTAATCTAAAAGATGTAGAAATTTTTGTGAAACTAGTGGGGACAAATCTTCAAATGTCCGGGCACGTTACTCGAATGTTGTTGAAGAATAGGTATAATGTGAAGACCAATACACACTTAGTATGTAACGCCTGTCGATCAAGGTCACACGCCATAAGAAATGTGTACTAATCATGGACAAGATAAGCTACTAAAAGTACTTCATTTTGGATATCTCGGGGTACAAGTTTCCCTGAGAGACAAACTAAAGTTTAATATATTTTAAGTAATTTATTGAAATTTTTGCTTTTTTCTTTTTTCCATCCAGGTGACACTCGAGCACGATTTTCAATAATTTGAGTTTTTCATGGAGATCTTGGAACGCAGACACACTTTGCAGACACCGTTCTTTTCATCAAGAAAGCTCTCAACAAAAATGATTTTCAATGGTTTGATTTTCTCATGGGCATGCATGGAATGCATTGCAGGCACCAAATCCAGGAAACATCTGGTTTTTAAAATCTTGCCGTATCCAACGTGAAACAGAAGAACATAAGATGGAATGATAGACTTGTTTTGCGATGACAACCAGGCGATATGTATACAATGTAACATAAGTCCGTAGGATGGCAAATTAATGTCGCAATTATCAACGAGTTCACTGTTCATGGTTTTTAGACAGCACCGGGCTTCAATCGAAATGCGTCAAATTTTCATGACATTTCGATTATTAGTTTATGCGTTACAGTTGTTTCAGTGGCACTGCTTCTATTTTTGTAAAACATTGGAAAAATCTGGCTTTCGTGTGTTGGATTCATTAATAGCTATCCTTCGCCTGCATGGCATCCTACAAACTTATTGAGTGGCGTATTACAAAATTTTTACGGCTTGCTTTGTTGCACAAATATCATGGTTCAAAGACTCCGTCAGTTCACTTTTTCCACTTTTTATTTAAGCTTTTCGTTCCATGAAGCAATTTGGTTTATTGCAAGTGTTCAAGTTTTACAAATTTTCTATTTACACCTTTACACTGTACTCTATTGTAATGAAAATGATTGCCGGCCTTTTCAAGAGTATAGCAAGAATTACTCATGCGTTTTGCAATCTTCAAAATTTGTGGTTAGGCGCCAAAACATCAAACGCTCACTAAAAGTCTCGTTTGAAAGGTATGTTCAATTAGTGATGTCACAGTAATGGTACGCACAATACGGCTGCAACTGCTATGAATCTCGTGAGATTCACTTGCATGCTTGCCAGTGCTCTATATTAGAAGGATTTTGTGCTGGAGCATTATTAATTCTCATCTCCTTAAATTTGGATCGATCAAATTTGCCTTAGTTTCAACAAGATATTACTACGTAATCGAAAGGACTATGTAGCGACGGATATTATTTCATAAAATAATTTAGTGAATCTTACTCAGATTGTTTTCGTTTACGTAAAGCTTTTCACTGGCGGAAATTTCCGCTGCCAAAGAAAAAACAATTGAAGCTTCGGAAGCCATCGAAAGTTGCTGGTGCATTGTTCATGAACTGCATGTGAGAGTTGTTCAAATTCGAATAATAAAATTCCAGTCATCGATGCTTATCGTGTTGGACATTGAGCGAAAAATATTTTCGAAAATTAAAAATCACAAATATTTTATCAAATAATCTTAAAGATAAACACAAAATTGTCTGGGATCTTAAGTACAGGCGTCCCTCGCAGCACCGTAAGGCACTGTTTCGATAGAACATAGCACGAATAAACCGTGTTAAGCGAAACACATCACTTGTGATTCGTAAAACGCCCAGAAGGAATTAACACAGATGCGCCTTTCATATAAGCTGGTCTGTCCGTTTGTCCGGTTATTATTCATGTATAACCTGCAGGTTGCACTTTTTGAGATATGTGAACGAAATTTGGTGCATCGACGAGTTTTGGCCCAAAGATGAAAGGAAGGAAACTAAATCGAATCGGAGCATATTTCAACCGCTTCCCTTACAACGCCCTATTTTGACAAGTCGTTGTATGAACACAAGTTTATTAAGCGAAGCAATGAAAAGTACGCAATAGTGGGCGTTGGCCGACTACAGTATAGAAACAAGGAGCACCCTTTACGTAATTAACGATAACCAGACATTTATTTATTTCTGAACACTGAGCCTAAGCTAAACGAACCGTAAAAATAGAATCCAATTAAGGTTAAATTTCAGCCAAAGATAAATATAGATTTTCTTAAATTTTCTTCCAAACTCTCTCACACCATATAATTAACTTAATGATCGCTTTACTTAGAAATGAGATCAATTTCAATTTATGGAACATTAAAGGTCACTAGAACAAGCAAATGAAATTTAACACTTTACTAGAGTTTCACTTACAAGACAACGAAAAATAAAAAAAAATACATATATGAAAAAATTCACAAGAGCGGCTACCATGCCTTGTGCCCAACATAATGAAAACAATGTTCAAAATTGAAAAGAAAATAAATTTTTATCCACGCACTACATATGTAGTGAGCATGTATGAGTAGAAAAAACATTTCTGTCTAAAGTGAAATGAAAATAATGAAAACATAACGTTGTTGTTGTAGTTGCAAAGATACGCATATATATCTCGTGTACACACATATATGTGAGAGATATTATTAGTGATTGGACATTGTATGATCAACTTTGGTATAGTTAGTTAGTTATCTTCAGCTGCATCTAGCATTGTTCACAAGATGTTCATAAAATACATGTGTGGGTTTCTTACGAATGACTACGCATTATGGCGAATAAATTGGATTAAAACACATGGACAGTAGACAAACGAGCGCCTGTATGTATACACATGCATATATAACCGTAAGCAAGCCAAGCATTCAGTCAGTCAGGCAGTCAGTCACTCAACTCTACATATTGAGGGTGTCATTGCAGTAGTCTTTGTAGTTGTAATTTATTACATTTTACTCAGACATCATCACACACACACACAGAGACTGTTTATCTTTATATTAAAGACGGGCGTAAGCATGACTTCGTTTCGAAAGGTTTAAAGGCAAGAGATGCGCAGTTTACTTAATAATGAATTTATGAATGGGAACATTTTTAATGTGATAATGGCTTTTAACATACAAACATACAAAAAAAAACGCATTATAAAAATAAACACGAAAGTGAAGTAGGCCCTTTAAAAATCTTAAAATCGAAGTATTATAAAAACCAAATGTAGGACAGAGCACAACAACGCTCTCCAGAGGGGATGATATACCCCTATATGTGTAACACGGCGACAGTTCAGAAAGGAGAGATAGGGAGCGTACCGAGTGGATGCTTGCCCAATCGGTAAGAGTTCTGCCTAAACCTATTGAGCACTCATCACATCTACGACAAAAGTAAGCCCTATCGCAGGCACGAACCCTGTAGACGCGATTCATACCTTCTCAGCTACTCATACATGCGACATTGATGCAAATGATTCTTACCCTGGATCAAGTGAGCCTTTTGCATGATCCCCGGATTTGTATTTCGTTGATCACGACAAACAGTAAAAGGGAATTCAAGAACCATATAAATATTGACCACCATCTGCGTAGTTTATTGTCAATTCGATTCACATAATTCGAGGGACATAAGGCGGAGGTTATTAACGATTCTCTTGCGTTTGACTATTCACGGATTCTTTAAATAAGTCAACCGTAATAGATGTTTACCGAAAATAAATAAACCATTGCGTAGGGATGGAGGCTTTCTCCTTTACAATGCTATGGCCTTTGGTACTCCATTGCCAAAACGTTTTATAGTTAGTCTTTGATCATTTCGAAATTGTTAAAGTTCCATGATAATTATGAACTTACATATAGCACTATTGCGGCCAATGTCAGCCTTGACACACACTCACTTGACCAACTCGCATCTTTCTGTGTACGTTTTTCCTTACCTTGAGAATTCCGGTCAACGGCAAACAGATATTAAATTAAATTTAAAACACTTCTGTCCAGCATGTGTATTCTGATGAACATTACAAATATTGCAAACCGAATGGAAAAATTAATACGCTTCACCTTTCGGATAAGGAGCATGAAAAGTATAATATGTGTGTCACTGTGCTATGATAACATGAAAATGAGGCAAAACAGACGTTTTATTTATTAATGATAAGCAAATCGTATAACACAACATATAAGATAAGTTCACTCACTTGAGGCTACAAACGCAGACTTAGTACATAGCGTTGCAATAAATTTGCTAAATTTGAAGAGATAGCGTTCAACTATTGAGCGTAAGCATAACATGAAGAAGTAGTTGTGCGTACATCTTAATAGCAGATAAGAGAAGAGTTTAAATGAGGAAACAGAGGAACGAAAATTTTCATTTTATGTCAGAGATATTTTTCAGATTGTTCATAAATCGCAGGAACTCTTTGATGGAGACTTAAAAACAATTCAAGTCGAAGCAATTAACTTCAACGAAGTGAATAACTATCGTGGAATTTTAATAGGTCTGCGAAGAGATTTGTTTTGCGATAACTCATAAAGCCCTAATAAACAGAGACGAGAATGTGAACGGAGGTTAAATCGAGAAATTATATCGAGGTAGTCTAAGATTATCTCCTCCTAGTTGTTTAAATTAAAGGGACATAACCTTTTCTGAGAACTACTTCGTCAGACATCGCTTAAGCTTTGTGAAGACGGACTCATGATTACAACTTGGAAACAATATTTTAAGCTTAGAGTTGACTAAAAAAGGAATGCTTATCATTTTACCGACCGATAGCCTATTGAACTGCTTTTAATCGCCGAACATAACGACCGATAATTTATTAATCGGATTTTTATCGCCGACGCTTCCCGGCCGATAGCTCATTACTCGGTTGTTTGCTGCCGACGCTTACCGTCCGATAGCTGAGCTATTAATCGATTTTTTGTGGCGGAAGCTTACCGTACGATAGCTTATTAATCGGTCGTTTGCTACCGGCGCCAACCGACCGATCGCCTACCGACCGACGGCTTATTGATTGTTTTTTTATCGCCGACACTTATCGATCGATAGCTTAGCTTGTTAATCGGCTCTTTTTTCACCGACTCTTACCGCACGATAGTTTATTGATCGGTCTTTTGTCGCGATGCATGATGGCTCATCTGTCAGTTATTTGTTGCCGAGAGCTATCTCACAATAACTTAGTAATCAGTTTTTTATTGCCGACTTTTACCGCACGTTAACTTGTTAGTCGGTTGTTTGTTGCCGACACTAAGATAAACTCAATATAATTTAGCACTAATATCATGAAAATAAAAGATTTTATTAGATGTAAAAATCCTTATAACAACAGAAAGCGAACAGCTTTCTCTGAGTACAAGGAAAGTACAGATATTTCGTGCGATAGTTGAAACGAAAATAGAGCCAAGGAGGATAGGCCATCTAGAGGGCGCACATCGCAGTGTTAATATTTCAATTTGGCCAACGATGAGTAAAAATATTTCCTAAATGTTTAAACCTTGTTGAAAATAATGGCCAAAACGAATCATCGATATGGCAAACTTCGGGAATGATAGGCAAAAGAAATCCTTAACGACGTGACCGATGATGAGTAAAAAAATATTCTGAATTTTTAACACTTGAGGAATGATGAGTCCAAATAAAATCAACATAAATTCAATTATTAAAACTTGGGAAGTGATAAGTAAAAAACAAGCTCTTCACTGTTTAAAATTTTTGAAATGACGACTAAAAATAGATTCTTCGATGTATAAAATTTGGGATATGATGAGTTATCAACGCACTTTCTAAAGTGGTGCTTGCATCTTGGAAGTTACTGAGAACAAAATTTAAATGTGAGAACATTGTAAATGACGACCAAACAGGATATAGCGAATGACGAGTGAGAAAAAAGGGTTCCCAATACTTCGAGCCTGAGAAGCCATGGTTGAAGAAAATTTGATTTTCAGTATCTCAAGTTTGTAAAAACTGGTATTTTCCAAGTTGACAGGTACAAAAGGCAATTCAAATGTCATAGTCGCCGTGAGCTTGCTACCATGATTTTACCTAATAAAACTCTTCTTCTTCATCACAGCACAGCCTAATAACATTTATACTTTTCATGACAAGTCTTACATGGGATGAAATACGAAGGATATACCACACGACGTATGGACGTATATATACACATATACGCAATGTGATCGAAATCCTCTATAGCAAATTTATGCTTCAAATCACTTTTCTGAATGAATTTTTATCATAAATAATTAAAAAAATGTCTATTTAAAGATTCATCTTTGATAAGAATATTCATAGGGGCGATTTTTGGGGCGACGGAATTCCAAAATTGATCGAGAACATTTTTCCAGATTCACGAAATAACTCCAAAATACTATTTTCAAAAGTTTTTTGTAAAAAAATGTTCAAATTTGTATAATTTTTGAACAACAAGATCGAGAAAATGGTCCGATCTAATCCATTTTCTATGCTCTATGCATTGGCCCTCTGGGCCAAAATGTGTCAATCTACTACTTTCATTAACATACTTCAAAAAATAGAAATTGCAATTTGGACAAAAAATATACGAACAGACATCGAAAGGACAGATGGACAGACAAGCAGGCACACTTATGCACTCTTTGACGATATGATTCTGAATCGATTGGCTTAAGAAATCTCAAGTCTCGAATCTGTTTGCTGCCTGTTTGGCCTAAACTTAACATAGCCTTACTACAGACGGTGTAATTAGGTTTTTGAAAATGTGTTTTGAACCTAGTCAACACATATTGTTTTTCTGTAAAGAATTTCCTGGAAAGTCTTGCTTAAGGCCAATTAAATTGTTGAACACTAACGATTTATTGGAATTGCGTTTATATTTGCATGTCCTTCGTTCAAAAGTCATCAATCAATCATTTACTCTACGTCTGCTTTATTCGATTTAATTCGAAATGTAATTTTTACTTCATTTTTCTGCAAAATGTTATGAATGTTATGCGAATGTACAGGAAATAATTTTCAAGTTGCTGTGAAAAATTCGGAATTCTCGAAGAGCCAGAAGACTTAATTTCATTTTAAATAGCAGTTGGCCACAATAGAAATTTTGTTGGTTCGAGCCTAGAAAGCATGAATAGATGGAGAATTGCTTTGACAATGAACGCAATGAATAACCACAAAGATTAACTTAAGATAGTTGATTGCAAGTGTTGTGCAACATGGACATGCAAACACACATACGCACACACACACAAACACATATGCATGTGCTACAGTGACAAAGAGGTAAAGGCATACAATAAACAATTAATGGCAAAGCGAAACGGGATGAAAACGAATGAAAAACAAAAAAAAAGAGAAAAAGAAAACCAGAAACATTTTTGAAAAAAGATCAATTTATAGACGCACACTGGCATTTGTGCATATGTGTATGTATATGTGCGTCATTGCATGCAACTTGATTGGCAAAATTGGCAAGAATCATAAAGAGTTGGACAAATGCTTAAAATTATTGCAGGTGGTCCACTATGGGGAAAAGACAGACAGACAGACGGGCGGACAGACAATACTGTAGAATGCTCGATAACTGTAGAAAACAAGCAACAACAACAACAACCAGAAAACTTGAAGATATTTCAAATGCAGAAGGTGCAAGGAAATCGCACCGTCAACCGTAACACATGTATGTGCAATATGTGTGTTAGTTAAGTAAGTGTGCGTTGTATCTATTCAAGCAAAACACTGCAGGCGGTAATTTGTGAACATGAACTTCTTTTACATGTGTGTGATTTAATGTACATTTATATACATACGTCCATACGTCTGTGCAACGGCTAGTATATGATTGCCCACAAATGCGTTGGCAGTCTGAAGGAAAAGTATATGTAAAAGAAAACTAAAGTCACACAATTTGATGTCATTTATAATTTAATGGTTTAAAGTTTGTGTTTTTTTTTCGAGCTCTTTGCTGTTGTTATTGGTGCTGCTGCTGGTGCCACTGCTGCCGGTTAGATTGGCGTGGAAAGTATGGTGAAAGATATTACTAAACACATATTTACGAGATATCTGCTAGCACTTGTGCATACGTACATACGTACTCATACGGTTTTATTCATCACATTTACACATGCTAAAGCAACTTTTCATTTTTTTCCTATATATATATAAGTTTTTTTTTTTTTTTCTTACTTAATGCTGTGCATTACAGCCACACAAGGTCATTGCTGTTGTTTGGCTTAGGTTACATTGAGGTCAAAGTTTATTTAGAAAAACATTATTGTTTCTCTTTTGCATTTATTTGTCATTTGACCAAATTTACAAACAACTAAATAAAAAAAAAACCAAAATGTTAATGAAAGTTGGTTTGTTTTGTTTTTCTTTTTAGTTTCATTTCGATTTTTTTTTCTTTTTTCATTATTTAAAAAAAAAAATAAAAAGAAAAGAAAGAACATATGACCCAGTTTTACCGTAAGCGGTTCAAACTAGAATAAAGACATTACGAAGCGGTCGGCGACTGGATATGTGGGTAGTATTGGTTTTTGCATACTTTCTATATAATTGCGTAGATCAGCTACTAAACTCTGTGTTAGAATAACTTGACTATCTTAGCAATAAATGCTGTACGTGGTTACTGTCAGATTTACTCTAAATAAAATTGAATTTACTTCAGTTTATAATAATAATTCTACTCATATTTGCTGGCCGTACGTTTTCAAGATTAAACGGACATGGAAAAAATAAATCTTGCTGTCTTCAATATCTCAGTTCGATTTTTAATACAACATCAAATTCCTTGGCAGGAAAAAGCTTGTCGAAGAGCAACATGTAGTTTACTTGTAGTTTTCTTTTTTCTTATGCTGCTTGAGGGAGCAACTTTTATAAGGTCGGAATTCCAATATTCAATAAATCCACTAGATGGACTTATAGGTTGACATTAAAAGTCGCATGCGACTTACGCTATATTTTTAAAGTCAAATGAAATACCTTTTTGTGCACCTGAAGCAAACATACAAAGTATTGAATCTATAGAAATGCATTTCTGGCTGTTATGAGAAAGAGCTACGACATACATGTTCTTTGGTTCGCTGTCCCAGTTGCCTTTTGTTTAGCAAAACAATGATAAGAGAGTCACGGTTTTCGAAATTTTGACACATACTTTTTGTCAGTTAAGTAACTCAAAATTCGAGAAAGCCTCTAAATAGTCTTTTTTTATATTATAAAGATTTTATTTTTCCTTTACCAATTTATTCCAGGCATCCTACCCATCAACGAACTATGGAGGGTAGATTCATTTTGTCAAAACGTCTCAGAAACTCTACAAAGTAAAGATGTTCTTGATCAGCATCGAATTCGATTTGAGTTTGTCTGTCTGTCCATCAGTGTAATATCTGTTGCAGACATTCATTCTCAAGCTATCGATTACAAATTCTGCAGAAACATTGGAAGTTCTTGCGCTCAGGTGAAACGATGTTAGAATTGACAGGCAAGTAATGTGGATGTTGCTACACTTTCGATTCCCTTCGACAATTTGGTCTTTAATTCTTCTTCTAAAATATTTTTCAAGATCAATTTTTCCACCTTCGTTGTTTTTAGTTTTGGCTGAGTTTTTTAACATAGTTTCTTTAACATAGTTTACTTTCCAGAAAGGGCCCGAGCCGAATAAAAGAAAAAAGCAACAAAAGCAAATCGCACTTACGGTATTTTTTGCCGTTATTTCCAAAGTATACTTTTAGGCTTGGTATTTTGATAAAGCAAATGTCGGAAAAAATTGAAGCATCGCAGACTCAAACCTACCATGCATCGCAACAATCACTCAAACAACAACCAAAAATGTTAATTAAATTTATAATTTTGTTAACTGGGTTTTGGCGACAGACATACGCACATTTTTCTTTTTCTTTAAATGCTTTCTATTTTCATGTTCTCCCCAATTTTTGCGAGCATATGCCATCCCAGGTTTCTCTCATATACATGCATCTAAATCAATTTAAGAGGTAGTTTGCTTAAATGGATGAATGTATGTGCACTTTTTTAACAAACTAAACGGTTGAATTGAAAGAGGGAAACTAGCAAATGTGTCGGGTGTCGCCCTATTTGCACAGATAAGGTTTATATAAACAGAAATTTATGAATCAATTTAAAATTTATTCTTTTAGGTGACTTGAATTCACTAAAGGACTTCAATTTATTTATTTATTTTTATTTATTTTTTTAATGACTTACGCATTATTATTTAATTTTGGTTACAATAAGATAAAATTAAATTAATTTTCCTTTATTTATTTATATCTGCCTAGGACGGCATATGTTCGAATTGTTATATATTTGTAACGCATACAAACACATAAACAATCGATTCAAACATATCGGTCTGCCTATCTGCAGATTGTCTGTCCGGTGAAACCACAATCAGACCTTGGAAAAAAAATTTTTTTTGAAAACAAATCTTTGTCTTGTACTGCTTTTCTCTTTGGACTGAGGCTACAAAATCTGCAAGGTCAGTCTATATTTTGTTGAAAAAGCAGATATTCACTTTGTATTGCCAAATTGCATATAGACGCGGTATGATTTGAGAAATACGCTGTATATGCTGTTTATGACATAATATATGACATCCTTTGTTACACATTTAGCTCAAATATCGTAACCAAAAGAATATAAATTCTTTCCTGTTCATTCTTCGTCTAAGTAGCAGTAATTGGGTTTCACCGCTCTGGACTGAAATGAGAATATAGTAAAAGCAATTTTTCGCACCCTACGCCACCTATAGTAAGCATATGTACAGTATATTAAGTCTTTTCCGGATGTGAGAAGCACTTGGGATAGATCCAATGTTTATTATACCGAAAGAATTAGAATTACTTTTCGCATCGTCTTTCTGTCTGTCTGTCTTCTTTTCTTATATTCAACTTACAGGTTGCAATTTTTGAGATATTTCGAAGAAATTTGGTACACTGACGAGTTTGTTTACTACAAACGAACGCTATTGAAAATAGCTCGGAATGGACCTTATTTTCGACCACTCCACATATAAAACCTTATTTTGAAAAGACATTATATGAGGAACTGTATTAAGCGAAGTGATGTAGGGTACTTAAGGGTGGGCCACGTCCCCCCATAGTGTTTTCCCATGTTTAAATTAAAAATGTGTAACATGAAAGGAAAACTCGAAAATTTATAGATGCATTTCTGCTTCTGGTCCCTGCATGTTTGCGTATCATTTAGAAATTTTCCTTTTTCAGAGACTTTTTCCTTATTACTATATAAGAAGAGATAAAAAAAATTTTCTCTAATTTTCCTTTCCAATTGAAATGAAAAAAGTAACAAAATTATATGCGGCTTTATTCTTGTCATCTTTATCTCAAAAATGATAATAAAATTTCTTAACTTTATCTTATTGGATTGACGTAATCAATTTTTTCCCATTCTTGTGTAGACACTGTGGAATCAGTTATAGAATACACTCGCAAAACGTTATCATTGTATGGATTGTAGTGCAAGAGAGTATGACTGAGCAAAATCTCAAGATGTGACGATGTTCATTGTTGAAGTTTTACGGTAAGCATATGGTTTAAATAATTCACGTACATATTCATTACGAATATGTACGAAGCAACATCCAAAGTGTTCGGAAAATTTAAAGTCATGTCTTGTCTCCATTTTTGCGAAGAGAAAAATGTTTACCGCGAGCTATGCGAAGGCGAAAAGACGGAGAAAATTTTGTGCTAATCAAAAATATGTATACCTGATATAGGCCCTGTCAATCGCTTCGGCCTGAGTGTTGCAAACGTTTTGACAAAATGAATATGTCGCCATCCTCTTCGACGATAAATCTAAAAGTGTTTGCAAAATAATGCACTCAAAGAAACTATTGAACATTTTTCTGATAATAGGCATAAATGAACAGTGATTTTGATTTACGTCTTAATTAAATTAATTAAACTCGTACTTTGTAATGAAGATATGTACGAGTAATTTAGTGTAAATTTAAACAAAATTTTCATTGCATTTATAACTGCACTTAAATACTTTCTTTGAAAAGGTAATAGAAACTTTATCGACCTTTAGCGTATTTATTGGATTAGAAGCATGCAAGAGGCACGAAACTATGCGTATAGAGAAAACTATTCATATCCTTCCTATTAGTATCGGTACTTTTCAAACTGAATATAAATCTCTCCTACGGTATACCGATCACCAAAAAATGGTATATAGGCGATGTCCCTCCAGGCGTGTTCTACCAGTAACGCCTGTATATGAGATTCGCCATTTCTCTTCGCACATCGTAAACGTTACGTGTATGCATAAATCTAATACGCTTTAAATTAGTTGCAAATGTTTTGAATTTTTTAGTGAAATTCTCTTGTCGTTACATAAAGATCGATTAGAGGTTTGCTTCGATCGATAGTAATGGTGATGATGTCGCCAAACCCAGAAGCATTTTGGAGATGAAAATCCTTTAAAAAAATATCGTCTGCCATTTACAACATGCACGTTTGATTACCGCTTCTCTGCCGCTTACGAGGCATATCTGCCTATGTACTTGGGGCGCATTCTTCGCAAATAAAAAGGCGAACTACCCCAGAAACTTATCTTGTCTTGTCGTATTCAAAATTTAATTTTGACGTACCGCACGTTACGTATGTCTACGAAAGTCTATACGCCATACTTGGGATGCAACGGTATGTTTGCACCAGATCTGCGGGAACCCGTTAATCGTCACAGTCGCAAAACTGAAAGCAACGACCTGAAATTTGACGCCAGTGTTCCCTGACCGATTAAGAAGAAAAGGTTGAAAAGAGAGGGTGTTTACAAATACGCTCACAACGCGGAAGGAATTAAAACAACCTCAGAAAGCATCAATAATTTCTGCATATTTTCGTGACTTTGAATCGACCTGAGCTTGTCTGTCCGTCCGCTTATCTTGCTTGCTTGTGTTTAACCTATAGGTCTCCATTTTAGAAATGTTTTGATGAAATTCGGTACACTAACAAGTTTTAGCCCAAAGACGAACGCTATTGAAAATGACTCGGATCACATCATTCTCGATATAATATCTTATCTTGAAAAATCGTTGCATCAATAACTGTAGGGTTGTGTAGGGTATTTGATGGTGGGCCGTGGTCCAGTATGATGCTGTTAATATGCAGAACTTACAATTCACCACCGCTTGAGATACATGGGTATATTAAGAAATTGAGACCGACCCGCCTTTTATTATAACGACCGATTCAAAGTCATTTTTCCAAACGATCTAAGTTTGACTGTCTAAGTTTGACTACCTGTTTGCTGCATTCAACCTACCTACCGTAACTTTTGACATATTTTGATGAAACGTGGTACACCGACGTGTCGTGACCCAAGGATGAGCTCTATTTAAAAGATTAAAGAAATTGGTATACGGGTATTCGAGATACACTAATAAGATACATATTATAAGTTGACCTTTGATCTGCCAAGTGAATAGGTCTCTTTCGATTCGTAGTAAAAATGAGAGTAATGCACGTTACTTTTCGTGCAAGAGAAGTATCGAACTAATTTGATTTTTTCCAATATATAATGAAGTGTAGTAAAAATCGTGGGCGTTTTTTTTTAGCGATTGTGAAATGCATCGTTACTGTTTCGAGCTATTAATGCAGATGCATATGTATGCAATTTGTGCAAGGCATGAGTAAATTTTGCTATTACTATGTATTCATTAGATACTTTTCGTAAATATTCATAAGAATCTTATGACAAGAGAAAGAGAAATATAGAGAGAAAGAGAAAGAGAAAGAGAGAGAGAGAGAGGGAGAGAGAGAGTAGAAAACTCACCACACTCAGTACGAACTATGGACAACGGTTATTAGAGGAGTTTATTGATTTCGTAGAGCTCAGTTGAGTTTAACGTCAACAGGTGTTAAAAACGTATCCATCAAAATCGCGCAGTAACGATCCAGCCTTAAAGCATTTAAGTGAAATTTATCAATGCAGACCAAACGGTTATAAATAAGTTTTCCTGGAAAATAGTTAATATCATTAAACCAGAAAAGAAACGATACCGCTTACCACGAATCAATTATAAGCTTAAAATAAATTGTGAGAATATCGGAAATAGAAGAAATTAAGTTTATCTTTTTTCATTAAAAGTGATTTTCGAAATAATTTCCTACCTTTAAAATTAATAATAAATTTTGCAAAAACCAGCCTTAAACTCTATTTTTTTTTGTTATTTTTTTTTTTGGATTACTTTAAGAGACTACGTTTTGTTTTAAAGAAAATAATTTCCAGCCTAAGGTAAGTCAAACCAAATGTTAATATCTTTTTACTCGTAGAATTTTTTAATAGGAATAGGTATATATATATATATATAAGTATATATATATATATATATTTTCTGATTAATCTTTTTTCTACCTACGTAAATGCGTTAACATAATTTACCATTAAGCCAGAATGAAATGATTGGTATACTTCGAAAATCATTAGCTTGATCGTTTCGTATTACACTTACACTGCTTTACTCTTCTATAGTTGTCTCTTTCCACCTTTTGCTTATAATTTAAGGTTCACCTCTCTGCTTTACATGCAGGTATAAAACCAACTGTCAGCATTTGTAGTATAACACTCAAGCTGGTTTCTGTTATGCATTGGTAGTGGTAGATATTTTGTTGTTGTTGGTGTTTTACATCGCAACTCTTTACTCCCCCCTTTCGTATGCCTTTCACCTACAGAGTTATACACAACTAAATATATATATATATATATATGTATAATATGCACATATTTATATATATGTATATTATAGGTATATTTATATATATTTTATTTTTTTATTGTTTTTTCATATAATTTTCAACTACATTTTAGTCATTTTTCTATGTACGTGATAATGACGGCATTTTTATCCACACATCTCTGTACCGTTGACATATTTGAAAAGTTAAAAAAGCCTTTTAGATTTTAACTTTTATTTATTTGTAAAATTATGCACGCGATATATGTACATATATGTATGTGTTGGCTGCTGATGAAATCTTTTACATTTTTTTGTTGTTGTTGCTTTTTCATTCCTTCATTTATATATGAAGTTGGCTTTCATTTTCATAACAAATAAATTTCCATTAATTACTTAAACTATTGGCGCCAGTCTAATAAATCTTAAAGTATATAACAGTTAGAAAAATATCGATATATCGTCTATCGTCTACTCAAAGGCTGTCTGTAGACATTGATATGCTGCCTGCCTGCCTGCTTGCAATACCTGTTCGGTATGTACCAGCATGAACTGTGCGAAGCAATTAAAAGAGAACGGGGGGAGGGAGGGGACGACGACGACGACGACGAGAAGAAGTAAACTTTATTTTATAATAACAAAAGAAAATGAAAAAGAAACAAAGAAATTGTAATTTCTATATATGACAAAAACAATCATTAATTATATTGGAACACTTCCTAATGAGTGATTGTAAGGTTAGATAGATAGATAGATAGACAGATACTTACTCACATACATATATTCTTTTTCCTTTATATGTGCAGTCGATTATTAAACAAAACAAATCCATACGTACGCGATAATAACGTTTCGTGACGAATGCTTAACTTAATGTATTCACATATATATATATATATATGTCTATATATATATATATATAGACAGGAAAAATATAATTTTAGCTTATGGCTTAAAAGCCGACCACAACTTTATTGTTCAAGCATTGAGTTTACTGACATTACATTATTGTAGAGGAGTTTAAAGATGTGGGTTCGACTCCCACACGCAGAAAACATTTATTATTAAATAAAAGAAATTGTTAGGCTGACTTAGAAAAAAAGACA
This sequence comes from Glossina morsitans morsitans, assembly GCA_001077435.1. NCBI lineage: Eukaryota > Metazoa > Arthropoda > Insecta > Diptera > Glossinidae > Glossina > Glossina morsitans. The sequence goes on along the minus strand of CCAG010000882.1, from coordinate 20,368 downwards.
TAAGAGAAAAAAAGCCGATCTGATTAATGCATTTTTGAGGAAAAATGCTGCATTCGAAGCCGACAGCAAAATGTGCAATGCTCGCAGAAAAATTATCCCCTGCGGCGTGAGAGCAAAACGACAGACACAAACCGTGTCAAACAAAAAATCCATCCAAAATATCTGCTTTTAAAGAAATTCCCTGCCTATAATAGAAAAACATTAACACACACACGTACACAGAAATTTCAAGAAAACCTTACAGCGGAAAGAACTATTTATGAGACATTCTCGAAGGGTATACCCCATGTTTGGCCGTTTGTTTTGACGTTGTTGTTCAATTTTCTAACTTTTAAAATTATAATGCAATAAAACCACTTTTTTGTCATGAAATATCATGCAGTGGACTTCCTTATTGTTGTCATATGCGAACATTTAACTATCTTGCTAATAACACTTAGATAAGCGGACAAATTTTGTGCTGCTCACACTCTAATAAGACTCATAAGTGTTAGATACAAAGAGAGCAAGTCGAGAGAGTGGATTATGGTAGGAATTTAATGTTACTGTATACTTCTCAAGAGTGTGCATCACTTCGAAGGGATATAATGCATATGGGACAAAGTCCTAGTCTGCAAGGGGTGTGTGTTTGCAATGCAGAACCGAAAATGCCGAATTTTACAGTTAACCCTCCTTTTCTTTAGTGGAGGAGATCCACTTTTGGTTTTGTCTGCAAAAAGCATAATTCCATTATTTGACCAAGAAAGCTGCTATATACTCAAGTAGATAAGAACTCCGACTACCAAGTGGATGTTGACGGGCTCAAATCTCAGTACAGTGAAGCATACTTCTTTTGCATACGAAAATACCAAATATTTAACGGCTATATTTACTGAAATTGCATTCGCAATGCCTGAAGCTTTAATCTTGCACCCACAAGGCATCCCTACACATATAGAAAAGTATATTTTCAACTAATTAACCTTTGAAGGGAATTGCTTTTGTCGTAAGTAATTGACATTAAATAAAAAGGTCTGAATATTTGTTTAATACACGGTTAGGACCATCACGATCGGATCAGAAAAGTAATACTAAACCTTTCCAAGCAATCTACCTGATATTACCTTAATAAATCAGTGTCTAGGAGATTTACAAGTTCATGCTCACAATTTCTGTGCTTGGCCAAAACACTATCAGACTCGTTTTCTGTCAGCTAACCTCCCAAGTTAAAAGAGCTTCAGCACGTTCGCTGTTGCATAGAAAGCATTGAAAAATGTTAATTTATATATAAATAGAACACACACACCAAAGGGCACACGATCGCATTCGACAGAAACACCTCTTTCGTAAATGTTTTACTGACTGAAAGTCAGAAAAGAGCTGAGGTTGGATTATGGATATCAAGAAAACTCGATCGGATATCATGTTACTCGACAGTAATTTTACAATCGAAAGACTTTTCATCCGATAGTAAGAAAAATGCATACTTTATCGACAGCGGTAAACTCACCACTCATTGCAGGGAGGCGTTACTCGACAATTATCATTGTTATTCGACTCCTGTCGTATCGTATCTATTAATATTCATGACATCGCTGTACGATGTGTGCTTGCAAAACAAAGCGTAGATTCATTTATCCAATACATCAACCACGCATCGTATTGCACGTATAGTATAAGCGCGTATATTCCATCGTGCTTATAAATCGTATATTATATTATATCAGATATTAAATCGTATTGCGAATATTAAAAAGCGTATTTACGTGCTTGTGTGTCCATAACTCCTTCGAACTTCGTATCTGGTTTTGTTAAAGGAACATTAGGAGACTTTTTAGACCATTCTTTAGAGATAATAGAAAATTGGCCCTTAGTGTGGGATGATAAGAAACGTTCTAAGTCCACGTTTGCTTTTTAGTTTCAAAGGCGCAGTTTTAAACACACAAAACCATAGACAGGCAAACAAGTCTGAGCACTTAGTCACGTTGATCGAAAATATTTATGCCAGCACATATGGGATCTCCGATGTATACTTTAATGAATTACAAACAAAGAGACAGTCTGATATATAGCCAAGGGTGGTCAAAACTATGCCAAGAACAATGAAAAATTTCTCTATTTTTCTTCCTTTTTCCGTTTCTTATCCTCAACTATGTGACTAACTATGGCGGAATAACTGACATAGCGCCTCTTTTGCACTAAATCTTAAAAACTAAAATATATTAACTTTTCCTTATTCTGCTCGGTCATAATAAATCTTGTCATACCTTATTTCCCGTGCTCTCCCGATAACTAATATCATTAGAAATGTTATTAGTGTTATCATTTTATACATATATGTATATATAAATATACTACGAACGCCCACTATTTACTACGATCTGGCTTGGAGAAAACAGTTATACCTTATCTAGTGTTAATACTTGCAATCGGTGGGGAAAGTAGAGAAGGCTTAACGGGTCTTTCATCAAGCGAAATGCCACAGCTAAACAACAATGGCAAGTAACCCAAAAAAAAAAAAAAAACAATGTGCACAGAAGAACATTCAGACCCATAAAACCATTACACACACCAACCAAAAACCAGACTGTATACAATCAACAAAAGAGATAAAAGCAGACAAAACAGATAAAAGGTAAACGAAAGCCTTCATTCTCCAGTAATGGTAGCGAAAACAAACAAAAAAAACGAAAAGTATTTTTCAACACAATTTACAAAATGCATACAACAAGATCACCAAAAACTGTCTGAAAACGTGGAAAAACTAAAACGCAAAATGTTTGCATGATAGCGACCACGCAATAAACAATTTACTAACCATACGGTGGTAACAGTAAAGATGATCAAAGACAATGACTTTTTTTTTGCTTTTTTTTCTCCGTCCAAAATGTGTGAACTGAGCGAGATTATAAAATAAAAGCAAACATTGCATTTTTCAAAAAAACAAAAAAAGCACACAAGGTACTACGAATGCTCATACCATGAAGTCATTAAATGTAACGTCATATTTCACCACAACTGTTTATTTAACTTTTTAACTCGGTATAATACTTCTGCAGAGCAATAGCTTGACTTCACTATTCACCTCATACTCGCTATATAATCATAACATTTTGCTTACAATCATAATCTTTCATTTTTTTCCTTTTCGCTCCATCACTCTCTCGCTCGCTCTCTCTCTCTTTCGCTTTCTGTTCATTATTGTGTGGTGTGTTTGAAAGCGATCATATTCTTTTCTCTCGACGACGACGACGACGACGACTAAGTGAATGTAAATAAACAACATGTGTAAGATAAGATTATAAACAATAAATAAATAAATATATGCACACGTATGTACGCATGCATGTGTTGGTTGAATGTAAATTGACCCACACACAAGCACATAAGCACACGACTTTTTTTTACTACAAGACTCACATGCATTTGCACATGTATAAAGAAGCCACAAGGGACTTTGTGTTCATCATATGTCGCCGCTTATATATATATATATATATATATATATATATAATCTATAGAGTGAAATAAGAAACCGGTATTTACTGCGTTTGGAGCAGATAACAGCAACCACAGCAACCACTACATAATAATTGTGTGGTGTGTGGTGATGATCAAAGTCACCTTGGGAAATTAGAGCTACATGCGTAAGTGTGTTCGACTATGTGTACCGGTGAATATCGATAAGATATTTTGTTTACTGTTCACTTCGTTGTTATTGCTTCCAAAACCAGTTAAAAATTCACCAAAGGTGAATATAAAGAAAGATATGAAAAAAGACAAAAAAAACATTTTTTTTTTTTTTCTTTTAAATAAACAAAATGAATATACAATAAAAAATATGATATTTAGCAGATATAGAGACATAAGCAAAAAGCGTTCGGAACACACTGATCGAAATGATCGCAAGAAGGTAGACAAATAAGGAGAGAGATAATAAAATAAGAAAACGGATGGAAAACGGCATTAGGAAGCAGCGCATAACAATTCAAAATTTAACTTCAGGAAGGGGGACTTGTGGGAAGGCATCAGTAACATTTTACCAGCATTTTGAGGATCGAAAATTGGACTTTGTTTTCTCAAAAACCGACAATCTGCTCTCCTTGACGAATCTTTCTTTTTTTATTCTTTTGCAAATAGATTAAGTAAATAATTACACCGTGTCTGTGTTATCTTATCACTAATCCTTTGTAAAAAAATGCTAGTACGTGAATGAAAAACGCGACCAAGAAAAATTTTCAAAAAATTGAGAAAGCTGGAAAATTACTTTCACCTTCCAAGTGCACTTTAGCTTGCTGACACTGTGCTCACTGTCGGGTAGAGATCGGCTGCAGAAATTTGAACCCAAAGCACCTTAGAGCAGAGTTTCAGCTTTCCATCTCAATAGCCGTTACTTAGCAGGACGCCCCGGGGACTTGTTAAACTGATCCATTATTTCTCTGATCTCTCTCTCTCGCTCTCTCGCTCTCTCTCTCTCTCTCTCCCTCTCTTGGATTGCTCATAGAGCGTCTTCACCAGCTTTCGGCTTTGTATTTTGTTTGTCTCAACAAGAACTAATGCTTTTGAAAATGATTCGGATCAGATGATTTCCTCGATCGCTTTCCATGTCTTGCCTTTTTTCGAAAAGCCATTACATGCGTAATATATTTTTGCGGAGCTGCTGTTATCATGTTATATTTAACATAAAAAAGTATAAAAAATCTAAACTAAATTTAAGTCCAATCTGATGCCTCCGGAAAAGATTGACCAGCACTCACTTATTCAACCCGCTGTTTTTCGTGAGAATGCAAATAATGCAATCACATATTCCTTATTAACTACTATAGGGAATCACAATCCTTGCAACCAAGTGCACCGATAGACCAATCAATTCCACCGCACTTATGTGGAAGTTGTAATACTTTCGTAAACTTGGATATTCAAGACGCGAACCGCTACTTGCCAAAAAACGCACCTCTCTATTCTTTTTTTGCGGTCACTACCAGGGGATAAGAATTGGGGTACTATCCAAAGCTACGCTTGAGTGTCGCCACAGGAGACTTTTAATAAGCGGATTTATATGATGAAACGATTTCAATTTTTAGGGCAACAGTGTATTTTTTTCGATCCTTAAAAAGATTTTTTAAACTTTTTTCAAGAATTTAGTTATCTATATATTATATTAATTGCCTTTGAAAAGACCAAAGTGAGTTTAAGATGGATATTGCCGATGTGTATGTGTAGCGTGTTTTCTCTAAAATGTCACGAACTATTTGCAATTTCTGAAATAAGATAACGAACATGCAAAATTAGTTACAGTAAGTCGACTTTGCACTTTGTATTCATATACACTTTATAAATAGTGTACGATATTGAGTCATAAATATATGAAAACGTGAACACGATCTTTCTTGAAGCGCCAATAAAGCCTATTCGAAGTTGACTTAAACCATCTATTCATCCATCCATCCATCGATCCACCCATCCATCCATTCATCCATCCATCCATCTATGTATCAAACTTTCGTCATCGTAAAGTTACAAAAGAAAGTTTTTTTTAATTTACATGCATAAACCGAATCGGAGATGTGTAACAAATTCAGAATATGATCGGTGCACGAAAAATTCCCGTTAAATTCTTAACATTCATAATTAATGACTAAAATTATTTTATGACGTTTATATTAAGTGTTTGCAAAAATGTTGATCACTTTTTCACTTGAAAAAGGCATTTGTTGTTGAAAATCGGTGAAATGTATCTTAATCAAATTAGGTTCCACCATTTTCTACAGCATTTTACAATATTTTCGGCAACTTGGCGTTATCATGTCATGAAAACTTGTATTGGTTTGATAGCGATTCACTCACCGACCCAAGCGGTTCGGCAGCAGATTTCTTACAGTAATGAATTTGGAAGAAAAAGAATTTTGAACGCACCATGATTAGCGCCGGCGTACGCTGAATAAATCAACAATATTAAATGGAAAACGGCTATTATAAGAGGAAGGTCAAAACCATCGAAATCAACCGTTAAGTACACTAGTGTTTCCCTTTTCCTTATCACTTTTACCTGTAGAAGTCGCTGACCAAAATGTTTCCAAACACCTAACACATTACATACAAATAGGTAAAAACACTTTAATGAGCTACGGCCCCCAAATTAAATATCCTACATTGCCCTACAGTTATTCACATAACGACTTACCAAAATAAGACAATTATATGGGAGGTGGTGGGAAAACTGGTCCGATCCGTACCCATTTCAGTAACGTTCGTCCTCAGGTGAACATCTATGTACCAAATTGCATTAAAATGTCTCAAAAGTTGCATCCGGTAGCTCGAACCCGAGAATACAAGAGGGACAGACAAAGCGTACCCCTATCTCCGTCTGGATGTTGCATGCATCCGTGCAAATGGTCTAAACTATAAAAATAAGTTAATCATATAACATATGTTCTGAATATTTTTGAAAAAAAAAAAAAAAAAAATTGTTTTCTAACCAAGTTACTGATAACATCCCAACATTCCGTATAATTTTTTTTCTTTTTGAAAACAGAAAACATCTTGTGACACCTTAATTATCGCGCTGTGTAGTTAAGTACATTTAAATTGAAATAGTTTTAAACGTCGTCATAATCACCACTTCCAAGACGTCGTTCAATTGCTTGCCTTAAACAGCGCGAATTGGGAAAAGTTATGGTATTTTTATTGTTTTATTCACTTAACGTTTGCTGTTCAATTGTTTACATTTGCTATGATTACAGGTAAAAAATGTACCGTGCACTCATAAGCCGTTGTATCGTTAGACATGATGTCATTAACATTTAATATGCTAATCATTAAATAAAAAAAAAAAGGCAAAAACAAAAACAAAAATATAAAAAAAAAACACTTCACATACTACAATATTTCAAAGCATTACCAATTTTGGAGTTTTAATGCCAAAAACGATTACATATTCAAATTGATTGCTGGCACTTTCTAAGCCTCAAAAAAAAACAAGAAAAAAATTGAATCAACGTTTGTCTCAAGGCTTGTAAATGTTTATCTTTATTGCACTAATTTATAATAACAGTTTTATATGAAAAAAGAAAAAAATTATAATAATAAAGCACTTCAAGGCCTTTTTGTAAATCATGAAGAAATCTTGAAAAGTTAACGAGACATATAAGGCGTTTACCAAATGTGTTAACCCTGACATGCGGGAGGCTTCAGAAAATACCTCAAGTTCTAAGTAAATAGAATGCTGTCGCGATATTAATGGACTGAAAAGTAGGCACAATTTCTTTTTGTTGGCGAAAAAAAAGAAATCTTAAATAACTTCCATCACTTTCGAGTACTTTTTGCCAGTCATTCGATTCCCTTTTTAAAAAAGCCCTCTGATTTTTCATTGGTAACTCTTTCCAACAGTGCTATCGTCACTTCTCGAACATTGTCTAATTTGCTACCTTTTAATGTATCCTCTAAAGATCCGCAAAAGGTGGTAATCCGACAGCCTCAGTTCTGGTAGGGTAAAAGTTCCAATCCAAGCTTCCTTATTTTTTCTTACGTTATTTTTGCCGCGAAAATGATTCTGAACTGGTGACCATGGACAGCCAATTTTCAGTGATAACTCCTCAATTGTTTGAGGACGTTTCTGAGTCCACCATCGCCTTCAGGATATCATCGTCCTATTCCATTTTTAATGATATTCCTATTCCCATTTTTAAACTTTTTAAACCATCTACGACACTTGTTCAGTTTCAGAACATCCCCGTAAATATCGGTAATTTCGGTGACTATCAAAAACACCTAGCATCTCCTTGAATAGAGCCCTGTAAACACCCTAACAGGGCTCTGCCAAATATTCAGATAAGATGCAACTGACTTTGGAAGCCTACTCCGTCCGTACTAAAAAATGCGAAATATTTTTATGGTGTTGTTCACCTCCATCAGGTGAATCTATATGAAATACCTTTCGAACGAGCCAAAAAACTGCAAACTTTTCTTTCAGGAACTATTGTTAATGAATTGTTAAAAATTTCATGCTTGGCAAAAAACACGTACCTTACCGACATTAACAGAAAAAACGAATTTGATTTTATTAACAAAAAAAACTAAATTCGTTTTCTTCTAGCACGCCGTTTATTTATTACACACAACTACACTTGTATGGGTAATGCATAGACGGTGCATAGGGAGTACATAGCCCGTACGTAGACGGCGCATAGGTCATGAAAAGCCGCAATATGTTGTGCCATGTAGTTTTAGGATTTTTCCTGGCATAGAACTACCCTTTTTTTTCTTTTCCGAAAATATGATATACTTTTAAAAATTTAAATTCATTTGTATTTCCATTAAAAAATAAATTATTTCTGCACATAGTAAAAGCAAGAAATAATGAAAAAAAGAGAAATTGATCATAAACACTATATTGGGAAATGGCCCATAGTAAATACGATTCGGACCATTTTGAATGGAGTTTGTCCTTGAGTCAAAAGACCTGAATGTACCAAATCTCATCAAAATATCTCAAAAATGTACACAAAGAAAACAAGGCGGACAGATGGGCGGACAAGCCTAGCAAAAGGTGGCTTGCCTAGGTGTTGCATACATCCACACAAACGTAATGCATCCTCGTACCACAAATGGTGTACGGTATAAAAAAGTATTTAAATAAGCGCGCCAGGATCGCCCGAATAGGACAAGTAATAGGGTTTCTCCTTAGGACAATACTGTTTGGTGGTGTTGTAGCAATGTTAGTGTTCACATATGGAATGGTTTCGTTTTTCTTTTTTTTTTTTTGTTTAAAGAAAACTCACATTTCGTTAAGTTTTTTTTCAATAAAAACAGTCAGTTAATAAATGCTGTCTACGTCCTCACGTAGCTGTTATCATTAACTTAGATAAAATTTAGCAGGGTTTAGTTTTTATAGATATCTGATCAAACTCCGATCAATTCTTGTTTAACGAAAACTTTTATTGCCAATAAGTAATTTCTTCTTAAATATCACTAAATATTCATGCGTATCATATATAATTATGTATATTTTTTATAGTAAACAATAATTTAATGGCGCTGGCGTCATGTGTACATATAAAGATATATATTTATTTCTTATTTGTTTTTTTTTTTCGTTCGTATTAATTTTGTTAACAAATTGAGCGTAAAGTTGTATTTATTCACATTTTTTAAATTAATTCCAATTTTTTCTTCTCTTTGTTTTAAACAAATTAATATGTAAAATCAAGCATATTTATATATATATATATATATATATATGTACATAGATGCAGATGTGTGTATGCATGTGCGTTCATGAAAATTTATATGATTTATATTATTCACCTTAACCCTGAACGATTGCAATGAAGCTTCAAAAATTTTACGAACACACACAGGAATATATTCACAATCATATAAATGTATGTATGGTCGGTTGGAAAATGTGTTTTCATTTTTCATATTTGGTTATAATTAGAGAGGAAAGCGTTGTTTTGATTAATTGCAAATCATACGAAACGTACGAAAGAGAGAATAAACATTATGCAGCAATAAATTTTAAATTAAAATCAAAATATTTGAACAGTTCAAAGATATTTTAATTCAAAAATTATGCTAATGAAAAAAAGAAATGAGTAAATAAATAAATAAATGTATAAAAACAACTAAGAGCACTCTAGTGGGACACGGTCCACCATTAAACACCCTACCTCACTTCGTTTAATTCATAACGATTTATCAAAGTAGAGCGTTGTATGTGCGCAGGGCATCAAACAAGTGGTTCGATCCGAACAATTTTCCGTAACTTTTCTCCTTACGTCCAAAAAGGTCACTTTACTAAATTTAATCAATATAATTAGAAGACAGCGCTCTGTAGACCGATGAAAATAAAACGAACAGATGGACAGACAAACTTAAATTGATTGAAAAAGTGATTCTTAATTGAAGAAGAAGTATGTCGGGTCTATTTCAAATTCCACACATCCGCAATAATACACCCCTATATCACAGCTAGGGTACGGTATAATAAATTCGTTTTAACATGGGTTTTTAACATCAATACTTTCATTTGTAAAATTCATACGCGTACAAAATAAACACTGGAACCCTTGCTTCTTAATAATAGGAGCATAACTTAGGCAAAGGTATTTCTATTCATAGCTTTTATGTAACATATAGCTTAAGTAAGGTAAAACGCGACAACCTTATCCTTATCTTACTCAGCAAAAATCTTTTTGATAAAATTGATGAGCGTTAATCTCCGATATCTTCAGATAAACAGATCGTTCGACAAACACAATTAAACAGCGCGATGTAATTTCATGTAATTAAAATATTTGAACACTTGTATTAAGCTAAAGTTGATTTGAAAGCAACAGCCAATTAAGAAGAAACCGACCGAATGTGCAACCAACCGTATGGACATAAACCACACAGATCATACGCGCATATTCCTTTACGAACTTTATGCGGAAAAGCTTTTCAACCTCAGGCCCAATCTCGCTACAGCAAGCAACGCAGCTAACAGGCTTCTACGCAAGCAAAAATAGAGTTACGCTAGTGTATTAGAGTAACTGTCCCTTAACAATCTCGCATTAACTCCCGTCCTACCAATTATAGGCTCTTCAAATATTCTTAGAATATTCTCATATCCCTTTATCGAAACATAAAAGAGACCTTTTGCTTTTCCTTACTTACAGAGAAAGATTTTCCTTGACATCATTCAACTTGGCAAGTCTAGCCCAAGTTTGGTCCTAGATAGAAAATATGAACCTACGATAAGAATATTGAAATGGAACTTCATTGCAGATTTCTCCACTTTTTCTATTGGGTTAATAAACGTTTTGATCCCTCAAGAATGTGGAGACAAAGTTGATTACTTTGAAAGTGCCTCCCAAGCTCTACGTCAAGACTATATGCGTCAAATACCTCCCTGCTGGAAAGCTATTTCCTGTTAATTTCTAATTTCTCTTCCGTCTTAACGGCATGCTTTTAAGAAAGGTTTCTATTCTTTCAAAAGCGTTACTAAGCAAAGGTACATTGGTGTAGCTTGAGCATATGTACACAAAGGATATAATTTCCAAAAACTTATTCAAGCGGCAAAAAATAAAACCTGAATATAGCGGCTGCTATTGCTGTGTGCAATTTTAATGCTAATCCGACTAATATTCTACAAGTCATTGTGATGGAGATACGATAGATATTGATTTCCAATCACACGCTTAGCGGATCAAACAGACCGAACCGTCTTTGACAAATGCAGTGAAAATGGCACGCTCTAATACATATACACGATATACAAGTAAAAAGAATGAGGAAGAATATTTGAAGGACAACTTTATGGTTTTGGTATAGCAAACGTATAATGAAAATTAATAAAAAAATTGATAAAAAAAATTTGCTATAACAAAAGAACCTGCCTTGAACACCTTTTTTCTGGGAGAAAGATTCTTCAAAACCGCGTGCGCTATAGCCTAATCTACGTATATACATACAGCATAGTAGTAGTAGTATTAGGCATAAGATTCATTTTTTAATCATTCTTTCTTTTTCGAATTTTTTACAGAAGCCTTAATAAAATATCTTGAATATAAGTTCTATCAATATGGAGGTTGGTTTTCCCTTTAAGTTCTTCTTCTTTAACTCAATTTAAATTTATCAAGCAACGATTGCTCTTAATTAGCCAAACTTAGACTTTGACTTAGACTTGGAGAAGAAGCGAAAGCCTTCAATAAGCGATACGTGACGTAGACGCTGCCGTCTTGAAGTAATGTAGTATTGCTGGTTATGACTAATTGTCTGACAGATACTCGCAGTTATTGCGATCGTCAAAACAGCTCAAGTATAAATATGGTGCAGCTTTACATAAAACTATTGCAGACCTCCAACACAACAGATAGCGAAGAGAGAAAACATTCAGGAAATAGTATTTTGCCTAAACGCAGGTGTAGTAATGTTGGAATGGAAAAAGTTGTTAATGAAAAATAAGCCCTTATATGACAAAAATGTTCAATTTTTGATGTTTTGTGATGAAAATTGGATCGTAAGATTAAGTTGATGTAACATTTCGATCAAGTAGATCTCTTACTTAAGACACAATCATATAAAGGTGCACAGTGAAAACACTTCTATGGCGAGAAAGTCTAACTTTTAGATTTTACGATGGAAGGAAATATTTAAACTAGGTACTAAACTAAGTACTAACATCTTTAACAAGTAAATTGAGTTTGTTAAATTTGAAGCACGTTAGTCGACATTTGAGCATCCTCTATGAAAATTATGCTTCCACACAAAAATAATGCATACTTTTTAATGTATTATCGCGAAAATAAATCAGTGTCTCTATTAAGCGAAGTGGTGTAGGCTAAGTAATAGTCGGTCTTACCCGAATGTAGTGTTGAATTGTTTACAGATCAGAAGTTCACCTATTATTACGGTCTTTTTCAAAAATATGCTTACTCCACTTTCAAACTAAAAGTTTGAACGGCCATCAACCAGACGCACTCGTGTAGAGATAAACCTGACTAACTTATATTGAAAGTGAATAATTTATGATAAATAATTCTAACGCGTTTAATAGAAGTATTTAATAAAATTGGTACATGCCTGTGGTGAGTAAAAACTATGAATACATAAAATATATGAAATATAGTTATGTACGTATTCGGATGTGTATAAATAAAAAATATTTGTATTCAGTCTTTTTAACAGACAAAAAAATAATTACTTCATTTTGGCAGTGAACGACGACACATTGAAAAGGTATTTAAATAAATAAAAACACATTTTGAGTTCAATATACAAAATGATAACAATATAACCTTCAGGTAATTTTGCTTTAGTAAACGAATAACGTTAAGAAAAACAAAGACAAAACAAAACCCCTTAGCTGTATTTGTAGATACTTTATGCAGAGAAACATAACCATATACGCACATTACGTCTATTTAAATATATAAGCACATACATATAGATATATATATATATGAATATGTAGATATATATATATATATATGTATGTGTGTGTGTGTGTGTGTGTGTGCGTATGACTACTTTGAAATAATTTTGAAAAAGATTTTTTTTTAAAATAAATTTTCGAATATAATTTTCCTAAAATCAAGATCCATCCAGCAGTGTCCGTTCACAACAGGAAACAAGGAAACGAGATACACACACTGTTCAAAAGAAAGAAAGCAAAAAAAAAGTAAAAAAAAAACAATTAAAAATAAACATAAATTTATTTAAGAGCTCTTAGGTTTACATGCGCATGTGTTTAGGTAGATTTTCATAAAAGACTCATATTACGAAATACAACACATGTTAGGCTTAAAAATCTTAATAGATTACCCATCAAACAATTTTCTAGGTTGCGACGTATGCCATTTTTGCAATGCCTTTTTATGCCAGCAATAGATTTCTATGTTAGGTTGTTGTTATATTTGGCAAAATCTTTAGACAATCTTTCAGCTTTTTTTTTTTTTTTGATCCCATTAAACCCTTCGTAGCACTTCCCTCAATGCTTGCCAAATTCTCTACTCATGCTCTTATTTAAGCCGCAGTGCACTGCAACTAGACTACGAAAATATCGTGCAACAAAAAAGTTGAGATTGCATGATATTTTTTCTTTGTTTATTTGCAAAATTTTGTTCACTTCAGCTCGAAAAGTATTTTACACAGAATTTTTTACATAAAGTTCATTAATCTATTTATAGTTAGATGAAATTCTCGTTGTTCATTCACTTCCGTTAATTTCTAAGCAGCAGCTCGACGTTTGTGATATGATTATCGCTAAGGTAAAAAAAATAAAGGTTTCAGAGAACACTTAATACGCCATTTGACCGCATATAAAATACACAACAACAACAAAAAATGGCAGTTGCCATCAAAACTGGCTTTTTTTTGTGGAAAGAAGAGCAACCTCAGCTAAACAACAGATGTTCACACTTGTTTTTTTTTTTTTTGCTTTTTTTATCAAAGAAGATATGACCATATTAGAGTGACTCAAGACTGCACTGTTCTTTTTGCAAGTAATCAAAATATTTGTTCACTTAAAGCTAAGTACAAATACTTAAGTTCAGTGGGTTTTTTGAGAAAAATACGCGACTTCGCTTACTTTTCTTTAGGTTATAAACACCTAAAGAAGATAATGGTCATAGAGGATGACTGGTAGAGGGGGAGGGACCAAAGAAACCGTAGTATTTGCTTAGCTTTGAACTAACAGTAAGAACGTGCAGAACGATAGAGAGACAAGTAGATTGTTTGAAGTCTTGTAACAAGCAGTCGTGTTAGTGCTTAAAGCGATGTACGGGTAACTCCACGGGAAATGGTTGAGAATATTAATAAACCGTAGTGGTCGTCTTGGAGAGTTTGATTGATGTACAGACCTCTGTATTGTCTTTGCAGAACATTTGCCGTAGAATACTCAGCATGAGAGTGTCGGGAGTGCTCGACACATTTCTCTTTGCAGCTTGTGCACAAACGAACCCAGGCAAGAGCTGGACTATCGGAAATCCGCAGTGCTTCAAATCTGTGTAAAGTGCGCAGCACAAACTGATGACTGAATTTTCTATTTTCTGAAAATAGTGCACACTTATTAATTGATCGGCTCTTAATAGATACTCCCGCATACACGCGGCATAAGTGTTACTTTCCACGCACTTTCAATGGGCGCAATAATGCTTTCAAGTTCTTCTTCTTTTTTCTTTTTAATATGACCAATCAATCGGGGTATATATGTGCAACATGATGATGGTCTGAAAGAAGTAGGGAAAGAAAAAAAAGAGTAGGGAGCTCCCGCAGCCTGGTGGGCGTGTGCTAAGCGCTCGCCATAGCTAGGACCAAGTATGGTCTAATGCACTGAGATTTAAACCCACAAACACCAGCTTGGTAGTCGCTACTGTTATCTCCTGGACTATGCAGTACCAGGATGTATATGAAACTTACTTTTGCAAGCACGATTATATCGAGCAAGTATTGGTCCTGCAGCACGTAAAGCTACAAGATTGGACTTGAATTTTCTTGAAAGAGACTGGCCATGATGAAACAGTACACAACGACAACAACAAAAATGGAACAAACGAATTAAAAAGCACGTCGGCATGAAAAGACTCCTTCGGGGGAGAGCTTCTCAGAATTTAAGCATAAGATTCGATAATTTACTTTAGTTTAAAGAGCTTTTTTAGTAACAGAGCTTTTCTTAGGATCTTGAATACAAGCGATTTTTTTTCCAACGTGTTTCCTTTTGATTTGCCAAGGAAATGTTAATTAAATTAATTTAGCATCTTGATTAATCTTACATATATATATATATATATATATATATATACTTAATATATATATATAAACGTTACTTTACGCTGACGAGTATACCTGGATATTACACAAAGGCAATGGAAATGGTGTATCCCTTTCTCCCCGCGATGTGTAAAGCAGAAGTTGATTATCGTAATGCAACTATTACTTATCATAAATTTGTTACAAATACTTCTTTCGAAATGCAGAGACTTGGGCACATAAACCACTTTTGCTTTCATTCGGCTTTAACGATAATTTCCATCGCCATATGAGAGAAAGTTGAAAATGTTTTAAGAAATAAAACCATAGTGAGCAAAAAGCTATTACGCCTACTATCAGAATTTCATCTATCCATCGTCACATGGTATACCCTACACCGATTATGGTACAAGGGTATGTCCAGTTTGCGCCCAGAGGCACTTGAGATAGAGCCACCTTTTATTATATCGATTGATTCAGAGTCACGTTTTGAATCTATCTAAGCTTGTCTGTCCGTCAGGTTTCCTTGTGTTCAATGCGCAATTTTTTGAGATATTTTTATAAAGTTTGGTACACATATGTATATAATTTATTTATCCCAAAAAACTAAATTCTTGAATTAAAATATAATGATGACTCGCAGCTAAGACTATCTGCCTCAAAACAAACAACTTCCTTAAATGATTTTTATTGTGATATATAAAAATAGAAAACATTATTGGCTTGTGCAACCTGAATGTATCTATCGCCTCCGTAGTCTCCATGGTTCAAAGAAAGTACGTATAAAATAAATTTCAAAAATTAAACAGCTGCAAATTTTGTGATATAAACAACCGCTCCTGCAGACGTCATGAATTGCGAGCTAATTAAAACAAATAAAAAGAAAAAAAACAATAAGAAAATTTACATTCACCTTGAACCGAATCTTGAATACTCGCTCAGCAAGTTTGGCAAAAATATGTAAAAGTCATACTCAGCTTTCATTAATTACGGCAGTGTTGCTAAACCAATATTTGTTTTAAAATTTCCTTAAAGGCTCCAAAAAATCATTACCTGGAAAAATCGATTAGGAATAAAAAACCTAAGACTTACATTTCAATTCTCAAGCAGAGAGCCTGGCATTTGCTTGACAAGTTGTTGCTTTAAAACAAGTAAAAATACTACAGTGGGCCACGGCTCAACTTTAAACAGCCAACACCACCTTGCAGTTATTCGTATAACGACTTTTCAGAATGAGACATTATATGGGAAAGAGGTAGAATAAATAATTTGATCCGATCTATTGTCAACGGCGTTCGTCCTTGCGCCAAGACGTCTCGTCATACCAAACATCATCAAAATATCTCAAAAATTACGGCCTGTAGGCTTATAAAAACAAAACGAACAGACAGACAGACGGGCTTGAATCGATTCAAAAAGTGATTCTGAATAAAAAGCAGGTTAACCTCAAGTCCTTCTGGGCGTTGCATACATGCGCACCAACTTAATACACTCCTGTACCACAAGTGCTGCAGGGTATAAACATTTACTTATTTGTACATATATTATGACATTTCTGGACATATCAAGTGACCAGATGAACATACCTGCTGTGCTTGCAAGAAAGAAACCTTTATTTAAGAAAAAAAAAAAAAGGGAAAAGAAGAGAATAGAGGTAGAAGATAAGCGAAAACAAGTTTACTCGCTGATCTGTTTTATAAAAAAAGTTTGCTTGTTTTAAACAATACCTTGTGATCCATTATCAAGTTCTTTTTTTTTATCATCGTACAGTGTAATGAACAAATAAATAATTTTCTTTAAAAATTTTTTATATATTATTTTTTTTTTTAAATAATCTTTATAAATGGATTAAACACAACAGTTGATTAAATTTGAGACTCAATTACTTACTTAAACAAACATGACAATCAATTAACATATTTTATTGGCTACTTAACTTAATCTCTTGAATACTTGAACTACCTGAGCTACGAATACGAATATAAACACAGATGGATATATATATATATATGTGTGTATGTTAATATTCATCTGAAAAGACGCTGCTTTTTTTCAATCTAATAAACAAATTTAACAGAGAAAACAAGAAATGAAATATACTTAGCTGACAGCGGATCTTTGAATACCCATCGGTTTGCTTAATTTTGTTGCTTTGAAAAAAAAATTAACAAATGCTAACCTTGACGATAGGCGCATTTGCGGCAAGGCTAACGTTTTGCCTCACTTAGGCGTACACGGGTCATGGGTCAGTGAATAAATTACAATAAATAACGAACACAAAACAGCTCAACTCGTAAAGATTATTACGCAGACCACATGAAAGAGTGGGTTTTTAATTTTCGGATTCTTGTTAGCTGTGAACGACCGTTTGAATCGATCAAGTTGCTTTTCAAGCCTAACATGACTGGGCGTGATGAGTAAAGATTGAAAATTCAATTTTGTTATTCTCTCTAAAGCTTTGAGATTTGAGTAGTGGTCAGCCAGAATAAAACAATACAACACACAAGAATAGCTACAATTTGTAGCAACATTTTCATACTCTACACTATTTCTGGTACAAGCTTATTTAAGTTTGTGCGAATGTGTGCAATGCCCAGAAGGACTTGAGATAGATCCGCATTTTGTTATATGGATCGATTGAAACGGTTTAAGCTGGTTTGTCCATCTGTCCGTCCTGTTTTCAACCTGCAAACCCGCAAATTTTGAGATAGATGAATGAAGTTTAATACACCGACGTGTTTTGACCGATAGTCAAACATTAGGACGGGACACTTTTCGACCATTTCCCATATAGAGCGTTTTCTTGAAAAATCGTTTACATAAACAACTACGAAGTGAGATATTTTTGCTTCTTTTATATTTACAGAGAAATGTTTCAAATTTTTGCCAATGCAAAACAAAAAGTCTGCATTTTCCGATGCTAGGAAAGAAACAATTATTTATGCCCCATTTGGTAAATCTATCCTGTCTATATGTTAGCCTGGGCGCTTGAATGATCAAAATAAGATTTAGATATATACTAGTTTAACGTACATGTTTAACCGGCAAGTGAGCTTGTATAATTTGTAAAATGATTTTGATGATCAACTGTGTGCATGTGTGTATATTTTACAGGCATGTAACAAATATCACTTACTGACTATACGCACAAAATCATAAAATGAATATGCTTTGCGGTCATAAGTGTAAAAACTATGATTTAAAATCAATGTTTACTAATTTGAAATGCATAAGCAGACAAGTAGATAGCTGGACGGACTGACCGACAAACAGATTACGACTCGTATGTTGGCTAATGAATAATAAAAGGCGGCATTTTGCCTTTCTTCAGAGACAAAGGAAAATTGTACATAAAGTTCAAAGCGATGAAATTGTTTTAGTAAGTATTTGTCTCTTTGTATGTATGTATATGTGCGACTTTTTTTTCGAATAAATGCTAATTAAGCGGTGAGTGGTGAGTATGGCTTGGAAAAAATGTAAAAAAGAAAGAGATTTTTTTTTGTTTTTGTACATACAAGTAAACGATTTTAAGGTCTTTAACCAAAAACAACAAACGGTACAGTGGAGGCGAACTGATAATACCATATTAATAATATCTTAATTGTTTACTGTTATTGATGTAAAATTTTTCAATGAAATTTTTTGGATTTCCGATATGTGATTATTTATATTATTATATCCATCCAGGCAGAAATACATGCACATATATGTGCGCGCATGGACGAATTATCAAAAGACAAAAAGTAGTTACTATAACGCATCATTCAATTTGTAACTCAATTATCTTTGCGATGAAGCGATCTGCCTCTCTTCAAGTTTCCTGATTATCAGGTAGATTTAGGTAGTCGGATAATTTTTCTATTAGAAGTAAAAAACATTTACTTGTGATCTACAGTGATCTTGTATCATATCAAGATCTGGTTGCCGAGCCTTGCAGAAATTACAAAACCTGTTACAAGCACTGCTGCGGGCCTCCTCATTCTTGTCTACTCCTCCTGAAGCAGTTTCTGTACGGTTGAATCAAGGCATGCCTCTTAAAAGGGTTTTCATGCCCTCACAGGAATGGAAATCCGGAGGGGAAACGAATATGATAACTGCGTACAAGAACTTTCAAAGCGTCGTTCTCAACAATAATGCATTGTTCGGATCAGTTTATAAATTTTTTATTTTTTGCAACATCTTTATATATATATTTTTAATAAAGCGCTGCAAGATTTTGCGCACCTAGTGGGAAAATCAAGCTGCCAAAGAGGGATCCGCGTTCGATTACTTCCCTAACGGAAGAGTATATACAAACTGCAGATATTTAGGTTTATAAGCAAAATCAACCTCAAAATGCATCAACCTCTGCATCTAACTATATCGAAGGTGGGAAAAAGAGCGGACGGATAGGTAGAAACTACTCTTATATTACGAATGTAATGCAGTAATACTTGGACCTAATGACAGTCTTAAGTGATGTTAACAATTTAAATATTATCCTTTTCGTCTTGGGTGTTTTCTGCAAACTAATCAAGTAATTCATCGAAAAAGCCCTCTATTATAGATATAGTGATCCAATTGTTTTACTTTGGAATGCATCAGGGTTAACATATATTATTATGTTCGGGGCAATGAGAGTGGTCAGAAGAAATTTGAGATACAGTTCCCTTTGGCCACAATTTTGAGAACGGAATTATGCTTTCACAAGACGGATGAACCATATCGAGACAGACTTGTTTAATCGCTTGAACTGTTCATGCTGATCGCGAATCTGTACAGATTTTAAGTTTAACGATAAATACTGACATTTCTAATATATCTTCCGAGTATGACGGATGGACATACACTAGATAATGTGCAGAGAATATTAAGCCTTCAACCTAAGCTCTTTTACATTCATTTTATTCGTTTAATTCCCGATCGTCTGCACCAATATTTTCATCTTTTCCGACTATAAATTATGAAAATATATTAACGAAGGATATCAAAAGATTCCACTTAAGCCGAGTATAATATTCTATCTCTTTTTTTTTATTTTTGTATATATGTATGTATATATGTATATATATAAGCAATTCAACCTTGTTTTTTTGATTAAAATTTACATACATGTATATTATGCATTACATCGTTATCTCTCCACATATATGTGAATAATTTGACGTCAGCTTTT
>CCAG010000878.1:0-11439 GCA_001077435.1 Glossina morsitans morsitans | reverse complement strand
TCGTGATGTTATTAAGGCCAAATTGCGTATTGAAAGGCCCTACAATAGTTTAAAGGTAAGCACAAATCACTTTTTATTTTATTTTTATACAAATTTTAAATTTCTCTTCATTTAAATCTGAAACCAATTGAAATTAAATTTAGAATCTATATATATATATATATATATATATATAGCTATTGACTACTGTTAAGTGAAATTTTAATCTTAAATTTCTTGCTTCCATTCCCTTATTACTGCCGCGTTTCATGTTGTGACCCGGCTTTTCTTTTCGTAGAAAACAAGAGTAAAACGTAATATTGCGTGGTATCCGGATTTGATATTTCTTACAAAAGCCAGGCATCCCTGGGCTTGATAGCTGCTATTGGTTATTAATGTATTTATATATAAATTTTTATTTTTAAAAAGCAAAGTGCTCGAGAATCCCGTTCAGACGACTGCAGAGGAGACCCGCACTGAAAGAAATTTCACTTATACGCATTTGTGTTATTGCGAATGTGCATAGACTGACGCGTAAATAGTATCACTACTAGGGTACTTGTTCTTAATAGCTTCAGTTTTCTTGTGAGGAGACAATAAATTTTAAACCGATCTGCCAATAAGTTAAGTTTAGATAAAAATTTTAAAAGGAACAAACATCATAACAAATTACGTTCAGATGCAGCCGGACCGTTTGAATCCAACCAACATCTTTATCTCAAAACAAACAACACAATTAATTATATTCGGTTTATCGAATTTTGTGGAGGCACCGCCCGCCTGTGTCTCATACGAACAATCAAACAAGGAAATATGGAAAAAACTGCATTTTTATTCTCCATAGCATTGGTTGGGCGTGGCTGGTTTTTTGGCAGTTTTTATACAATAATTTTGAAAATTTTATCGCATGTCTTTTCTGGTTTATGATTAATTAGCAGAAAAGAAAACCTGAAGGCAGAAGAGCTTCTCAACTGATGGTCGGTCGTCAACAGGTCGTTCAATCGATTTTGCTCGCTTTCAATATTAGGCGGAATTGTATAGGACAGGCCGTTAGCTAAATAGATGGAGAAACTGAGGGCCGGACATCTCTATATCGCTTTAAGATTTAAGAACTAACCAAAAATATTTGTACTCTGTAGGATAGCTCAAGCACGCTTTCAACTGGATACGTCCAGAACGATTTAGAATTTCATACCGACTAAGAATATTTACGTATGACGTAATAACTCTTCTAAAACTTCTTTCTCTGTGCTGGAAACACGCACAAATACAGAGTGAATACACCTTCAACCTCAGGATGGTGGACTTAAAAACACAAATTAAAACGTTATAGCCGTGCAAAGCCGACTATTAAATATCCTGAGCTACTATGTTTAATAAAATTTTTTACCTGCCTTCGTCATAGAACGGAAAAACAAACATTCATTTCGAAGATGCAATTACTTTCCACAACAACGCTTATGTGGAGAGGTGTCCAAAAATATACCCGTGCATCGTGCCGCCTATCTAAACTGAACTTAGCGAACTTAAATAGTAAATCGCTTCTATTATGCATCAATTTTCCTGATAAAATATCAAAAATTGAAACATGTTGGCATGTAAAGGCTTAAGACTATATGGAAGGCGGCTCCAAGGATAATCCTATTCCCACCAACGACATACAACCACTTTTTAACGACAGATCATGACGTGGGGTGGTGCAGTGCGAATAGCCCAATCCAAAGCGTCGCTTCTTGAGCGACAAATTCGATGATGATGGACAAATAATGTTATATATAACTGTTAACATGAGTTTATTACAAAGTCGCTGGTAAATTTAAAAACAACAAGTTCCCCTATTAGATTCAGAAAATGGCTTTGTATCGATTGGTTAATATATATTTTCACCACAAGTTGGGTAAGCATTAAAAAAAGAAAAAGCTGGGACGATTGTAGGATGACATTGGGCAATCGAGTGGGCAAAGGATCTCGACTAACAACTCAATATTCGCGGCTTTCAACCTCAAGTGCGATAAAGCTTTCAATAAAGCCAAGCACCTTAGGTGTTAATGCTTTAAGAATTTAATCTTAGAATTTGTTTCGCTGGCTAAAATGATAATAACTATGGACTAAATGGTAGGCTCGTTGGTGATGATTTGCAGTGAAGACGTCTAAGCATGTGCGAAAATGTCCATTACATTTTGGATTTGTTGTTGGAGGACCGTTTATTCACTTAGTTAGTGTTGCAGGCATCCCACTTGAACCAGCCCCTGAATCAATCTAATGAATCAATTAGTTACGAAAAAGACTTAGGTGTAAATAAATGTTCTATTACCAGGTTATAGTTCCGAATTGAGTCAGGACAATGCCGAATGAAATGCGCAATCATAAATCTTACAATTGCTCCGTAGCAAACATTGCTACGTCCATTAGCAGAGAAGAGCGAATTGGAATCTTTTAAAAACTAAATTTAGAGTCGTTTTCCTTATTCCTATTAAGGATCATATGCTACATTTCGTTTTGCTATGTCATTTTTAAAAAATTTATAAAAAAAAAATTCCTTCCTAAAGATAAAAATTGACGCAATTTTCTACTTCGGCCAAGATGAGTTTTTTATTAAAAGGATTTGACGTTAGAAAGGATTTTGCATTTTGTTTATTGTAAAAACCGATTTACACGCGATGTCCTTAACCTTACCTTAAGTGGGTGGTAGACTACTGTAACAGCCCTAAAAAAGGGTTTTTTTTTTGGCAATTTTTGCTGAAAAAAAAAATCCCGAAATTTCATAGCAAAAATTTTTTGCGGATCGTCAATGCTTTCCAATGTGGTCCAGACGGTTCAAAGCATCTATTAAGCAAAGAAACAAAATCGATTTTTTCAAAAATTTATAATGATCAATATATAGGTATATAGTGGGCTTCCATATCGAAGCTGATAGTCTGATGGTAATTTTATAACAGTTAGTTAAGTTAGTTGGTAAATTTCAAAGACTTGTTTTTTTTTTTTAAGTTTATTGATCGATGATGTTTGATTGCTCGGCTACAGAGCGAGAAGAATGGCCTGACAACTTTACTGACTACTCTGACTGAACTTGTGAAGTGGAAATGAAAGATGCCATGAGTCACTTGAAATAAAACATTCGACTCAAGATGGGTTGCCCGCTTCATCTTTTAAATATATTTAAGAAAAAAAAAAACCCATTGATAATAATTTAAATTTACGTTCATAATGTTAAGACAGCCTCTCGACTAGTGTGCTAATCGCATGATTAATACTTTCTTCATATTGCTTGTATTGGATTATTGTTTATTTTTGGTGCAATTAATTATTACCAAATTTGAAATGTTTGTATTTACTGTACATGAATGATTAAATAACTTTGTCCATAAATGAGCATTATTAACACACTTGAGAGTTTTGATCTCCCATCGTTGTGTTCACAATTCAATGGAAATGTTTTGAGAAAAAAACAAAAAAGGCAAAAAAAAAAAAAATAAATAAAATAAATAAATAAATGAAATATTAATAGTATGAACGAAACAAAAGCAAAAAAAAAAAAAAAAAAACTTGAATTCACTTAAACAACAATTTATTATCAATTTACAGTTAGGTTGTTACCGAAGTGGGGGAATTGTGGGAGTAGCGCTCGTTATTTTGAGTAGCTCCGTCATGTAAGACATAACACGAGAAAGACGGCTGACAAGGCATTCACAGATAGACATAATAGTTATTGTTTAAATATTTCAACTTGAAAGTATTTCTGACTCGGTCTAACAATAATATTTTCTTCTTATTTTGTAGTTATTACTTAACATTATTTTAATAAATCATAAATATAAATATATGTGAACGCGCTCATACACATATAGACAGACAGACAGACACACACACATATATATATATGCATACATGCATATATATATGCATACATATATATATATATATATATATATATATATATATATATATACACATGCATACATACACACATACAAACATACAAGCATACAAACACATGCATACGTGTGCTTGTATCCAGCTACATGCACTACACTATGTCAATTTTAACGGTAATTCTTTTATGCCTTCTAGTTAAACATCTGTACGCGTCTCTGCGTTGTGTACGTGTGCATTTAAGAAACCAAGGCTCCCTCCCAACTTAACATATATTCGATTTACTCTAGAAATTAGATCAACTATTTATTCATATAATACATGCATGCTTGCTTGCATGGTTGCATGCACGCATACATGAATACATGAATACATATGTATTTAAGCACATATATGCAAACAATAGTTGTTGCTGCATTTGCTTATTCATGTATTTATTTATTTACTTTTTTTAGCTAAACGAACGAATGCTATATGTATGCTCATATGCTTTCAATTGAAATTGTTGTTATTCTAATTTGTTACTGTTGTTGTTGTTGTTGTTGTTATTGTTGTTGTTGTTGTTCTTGTGCGCGGATATATATTTTATGTTCGGCTTTGCATTGTGTCGGTTATCTTTTCCTAATTTTGTATTAATTTTTCCTTTTTCTGAAATCAAATTTTTTAATTTCGATTTTCATATAGTATTTAATTTTTTAATAATCATTTCCAACAATAGTAACAATCTTTCAGTTAATTGGCCATCGTTAGCTATGCTTTAGCATTACTTGTCTACCTGTTTGCTTGCCTACTTACCTATGTGTCTGTTTATCTGTTTGTCTCGTCTGGTTTTGTGTTTTATATTTCATATACCTATTATCGTTGTTATTGTTATTGTTGTAAGTAAATTTTGCATTTTATGGTTTCTTATAATTATGGGAAAAATTAATAAAATACCATAAATAGTGTATTTATTTAATTTTATATCGTTAGGATAAGTAAATGAAAAAAATAAAACTGAAATTAATAGATTACTGCGATCAAAAAGTAGTAGAACTTTTCCATTCAAATTGCACGAACTCATACACAAAGGATCGGCCGGGTTAAATTTATTTATTTTTTATTCCGATATCTATTTCAAAATTTTATTTTAATATTTTCGGCAACTTACGACTTTACTGTGCTTTCAACCTGACATGTGCGTTTTCGTTCGATTTTCAACATGAGCGGTAACGTTCAGCGAAGAAGTTTTGCTTCCAAAGTCCAAAGTGAAAAAGCTTTATTTTACTTTTCTTTTGCACGGTAATCTTCAGAGCGAATGATTTTGATTGATAAAACTTAGTCAAGGAAGATGATGAACGTCTTGACTGACCAGTCATCTCGAGGATTTTGTGCTCAGAAATTATCGCTTGACAATTAAAGATTTTGCCGACATGCCGTAAATCGCATTCGATGCGGCACAATTGATTTTGAAGGATTATTTAGGCTCCGAGAGTGCTTCGCTTAAACAGACGCGTTCCGTCGCGATCATAAGACGTAGAGCTGATTCGAAAAATGCAATTTTTGTACATGAAAGCGAGCGAAAAGTATCTCACTAATTATTGAAGACATTTGCTTGAAACGATGTAATCATTAATTGATAAAAAACAAAAATTGCTTCTCATATTAATTCTTGTCAGTTTCGTTCGATCAAAGCCAAAAATCTTGAGTTGATCGCTTACGATTAACCAGATATCTGCATATGCTCGAAATGATGCGCTTTCAGCTTAGATAATAAATTTTTCGTTAATTAATATCTCAACTAAGTTCGGGAGTAATTTTAATCGTACCACTAAACGTTTGCCGGTCATGCCAGCGAACGATTTTAGAAATAGAACTGAGTATATAAATACGGCTTCTAGTTGCTTCTAGAATCACCTAAAGTGAAAGTGCTGCCAAGTGTTATTTTAAATATCGACAATATATAATATGCAACAAGCTATATGTCGCTCTGTCCGGCAATCGAATGGCGTATACAAGCCTTTGGGGGAAGTAGGAGATCAAACTCAATTTGTTTCTTTTTCTTCTGTCGGTTTATTTATGCACCCCCAGATGCCGATTTACAAATTCTGTTATTTTCTCCCTTGTTTGCTTTCTTCAGCAAAATCCTTTTTCCTATCTCTAGCGGACTATGTTTTATTCGCCGTCCCTAATATACGAGTTCATTCTATAAAAATAGTCGAGAAAAATAATAAGTACGGTTCGGTTTTTTATTCTCTTATATATATTCATATATACATACATATATTGGAAGAACCGCTTATATTAAGAATTTCATCCATAAGTTTTGTTATCTTCGTGATGGACCGTTCATCTTTAAACGCTAACCCTTTGTGGATACATTGGTCAACCCTTCCATATTTGATGGCCTTGATTCTAGAATAAAGTACTAGAGAATGCAACCAAATCTGGTGATTACGTCGGTTGCAGCAAATGTTTTCAGCTTACTCTTGACCGGCGTT
Source organism: Glossina morsitans morsitans (assembly GCA_001077435.1). Lineage (NCBI taxonomy): Eukaryota > Metazoa > Arthropoda > Insecta > Diptera > Glossinidae > Glossina > Glossina morsitans. The sequence goes on along the minus strand of CCAG010000878.1, from coordinate 5,107 downwards.
GCTGCTTATATTGACTCGTTGCCGTAAATGTAAATTTATTTATCATATCTATGTGCCCGTTCAGATCGGTTTCGGATCAATTCATCACGCAAATTGCCTTGAGCACTGATAGCTTCAATAGATCTTAGCAACTCATAATTCACCGTAACGTTCTAAATCGTGTACAATTAGTTTTTTCCCCGAAATGTTTTGATTTTATTCTCGACGACGATGTTGATCTGGATTAGCCGATAATATTTACGCTTTGAATTTGCGAAATAAATCCATTTTTTTCTGCCTGCGACTATATATATAATGAAACCACGACTTGCTTTCATATCCTCGATGCAATATTTTTTATGATGGTTTCGTTCCTCTATGTGCCTTTCGATCATTTTTCATTGCAAACCTACCTATGACCTTATTATTAAACTTTACACCAGTTGTGGTACAAAGTCCATCTGTCCATCTCGCATTTTTATGCTATTTTCAAGAAATTTGGCATATCAATCTCTCTCTGTCTTTTGGTCCCAGGACGAACGCTATTGAAAATGGTTCGGATCGCATCACTTTTGGATCGGATGGGGAATTTTGTTTTCGAAGGTTCGGAAATGACTGTTTATATATGGTGGAAAGCTCAAATCTTGAATATTTCATGATGAGAATTTATCCGAAATAGAAATAGAAAGACATGAAAGTCAATTGGAGTCAATGCGAACTCCGTAGATCTATTTTTTGGATGGCATTCCGTAAAGTAGATCTAACGGATAGTAAGTCCTTTAGCGAAAAGATTTAACTCGTAATATTTATTGATGATTTTCTTGGGATTGAAAGAAGGGTACTCGAAGAGCTTCGAGAAGGTTCTTAAGTAAATATTCAATTATTTGAAGTCATAAGAAAGTGCATCATTCTTTAGCCGAATTCAAAACTTCATATCAACTTTTTGATTTATTCGCAGAGGCCTGATATACCGAGACCCCGTTTAATCGCTCTAAGCCTCGTGTTCCCTTAAAAGCAATCCCAACGAAGCTAAACTATCGTATCGTATCGACGCCTGCTTGCGGATTAAAGAAATTGGAGATGAACAGTCCAATTATTTGCCTTCAACTTTTTAACAAAGTTTTAGTTTGTCCCAGGCATTCATTTCCGATTTCATATTCTAGAAGCATCCCCCATATTCTAGAAGCTTTAAAGCATCCCTTACGTCAGTAAACAGCAACAAAACTTTTGCAAAATTTACCCTCGTCTCCCGCCTTATTTAAAATAACCAGCGGCATCTCAATATTGAAGAAATAAAATTCAAGTATTGTAGGCGTATTTACGGTCAGATCAAAGGTATCTTAAAATGTAATCCATTGCATTGATTGAATTCATAATCCAATGTACGAAGTGGTAGCTTTTTAATTTTTAATTCGGAACTTTGATAGAGTTGATAGTGAGTGGACGTACGAACAGACTTATTCAAATTGGTCGAAAATCTCATGCTAATAAGGAACCAATGCAATAGTGTTCGTGCACACAATGTTTTTCATATCAATGGAAATGGATTCAATCGATAAGATTAATTAAAAATATAAATGTTTTATATGAATTTAGTTTTGTTTTATTTCTGCGCTCAAGTCAATTTTCGGGATAAGAAGAAATCGTGAACTCTTAATGAAAAGTTTTGATATTTAATTTCTTCTTTCTATTCGAGTGTTTGTGAAAGTTTTAACTACCAAAAGTATTTGAATGCATTCGTACGGAGTCACGAATCGTCCAAGAATGTACTGAAACACTAAACACAGGTACATATCGCGTACGTTACACATATTTCTATGCTTCATAAACAGACTGATAAATTTAATATACTCTCTCCGGCTGATGGTTATGAAAACTGAAACTAAACATGTTTTCACGTTTGCTAGTTTACACCATCACCAACAACTATGTACACTTATTGCCATAATGGACGGATGATTGCCTTGTAAATGGTATTGTGCTCATCATAAATAGTAATTGTTTCATGTAATAAAAATTGTTTTCTATATGTATGTATGCATCTAAGGAAAAAATAAGATAGAAAGAAAGAAAAAGAGAGAGAGAGAGAGAGAGAGAGAGAAAGACAAAAACAAAAGAAGTATGCTTTTGTAAGTGCATGTGTACGAACACAAAAAAAAAAAAAAAGAGATGAAAGCCAAAACTAAAACCAGTCATTTTAGCGAGTAAACATCAAAATGACAGCCGAAGATCGTTATACTCAAGGACTTAACCAAAACTATCCGACCGACAGACCGACAGACAGAACGAGCATTTGATATAACCTGAATGACTATGATATGCCAAGAAAGACCTGTAGCCTCAGATCAACTTGTCAATAAAGTCTTGTCTTTTTACACATGCCTGCCCGATCGTCCGCTATGCATGCTTGCACACACACACACACATACATACACAGACAGACAGACAGACAGACAGACAGAAAGAGGCACACATAAGCATGCACACGCATGCATGTATATCTAGCTTTAGGAACAAACGCGTGCTATGCTATATTTTTCTATAGGTATTTATTGCCTATACGTAGATGTAAAGCATATAATGTTGTTGCTACCTGGTTGAATGGCACTCAAGTAAATGATCTTGATTGAAGTGCGTGCCTGTTGATGCAACGTAATAATAATAATAATAATAATAACAACAACAACAACAATAATAATAATAATAATAATAATAACAATAATAATAATAATAATGACGGTGATGATGATGATGATGATGATGATGATAATGACGCTCTTGATAATGACGATGATGATGATAATTATGTTCTTTCTTCTCTTTTAATTTGTTATTAATAACTATTTTTGTTGTTGTATTGTGCATGTGCTTATGATGCGCATGCTTAAATGACTGATAGATAAAATGTATTTACCAATACTTCCATCTTAAAATGTTTCCCTATCGTCAGATGGGTATCAAGCATTTAATATTTCAGAGCATTTAAATATTCTTAGAGCAACTTTCAGAGCAGGTGTGTATTGCATTACATTCATTACGATGTAGATGAGTTAGATATCTTCAATTTGTCAAATGATTGTTACATACCTTTGTGACATCACATCAATCCCTTATTGAAAACTATTCGATCGTCTCCATTTATTTTCCGTGCCAGCCTACGTCACGATTATTGAATGACAATTTGATATGTTTGCCTAAACAGTCGAAATAGATCGTAAGCAGTTTTACTGCGTTTTTACGCTACCTCAGCGAAAGCGTAGGCGCTCAGAGGATCATTTTTTACAATAAAGAAAACCTCTTCAAACTTATGCAGCATCCTCTCGACAAAAAAAAAAAAAAACAAAAAAAATAGAGCGGCCCTCTATAGATGTTAGTGGCTATATGTTTTGCATGGAGCAGAGAGTTTGTGACTTTTGTGCTACTTTTCATAAATCGGGATAATTAGTCTGTTGTTTGTCTGTCTCTTAGTATCAATTTTTAAATTTTGGCACATTGCAGCTAAAGAATTCGTCAAGACTTACATATATGTGATACTGCAAAATACTGTAATGCGCTGTACGCTTAGAAAAATTTTTTCAAAAATTAAAACAGAAACGCATCGTTTTCGAAAACGAAACGCTAAGTGAAAGAATATTAGTTCCAGCTATAAGGGTTGCAGAAATTTTCATCTCGTCGAAACGTTTGCAACACCCACAGACTCCGAAAGCATATACATATATATATATATATATATATATATATATATATGTTCTTGGTCAGTACCAAATTATCGGTATCGCGTAGTCCCGAGCGCAATTTTATCGTTTGGGTCTCTTGTGTTCTATTACGAAGTCGATATGATTCGAAGTCGATTTTCTTCCTAACGAGCGAAAAACTTCTGGATCATAAACCCAATTATTATTTTCGATGCATTCATCTGCTGGCGTCATGAAGTGAAAGGGGGTATTTATTATCAAAGATAAAGACGGCAAACAAAAAAGATGAAAAGAAGAATTGGAAGGTTTTTAAGAAATTATCCATCTATCAAGTGGTGAGAAGGCGACAAGATTACCATTACAAATAAAAATCTTTTTAAACATTGAAAGGAACTCACAAACTATACAAACTTACTCATGTGATGATAAGGTAAGTTCTTGTCGCTCAATTCATCCCCGTTGGAATGTTTGTTTGATGTTTGTTCGCAGTTAGTTATTCACACGAATTCGCTTGAAGCAACGGGAAAATGACGGAAGCCATTCTTTCTTTGCAATTTGTATTTGTTGTTTAGTTAAGTTAAACTTTGAAAAGTACTTCGTTGCTTCATTTATTATTACTGTCATTGTTGTTTGTTTACCTCGTTTGCTTACTTTAGTGTTTACTTTCTTGTTGTTCTTTGTATTTATTTGCATCATCATTGTTTCCGATGCACACTCTAATGATAAGAAAAAGATTCTATCGTTCTGCCCATTGAAATATTTTTATCGATTAGAGTTGCCATCGAGTTGACGTTTAATCGAGCTCGTACTCCATATCGAGAACAATAACTTCATTCAAGCATGTATGTATGTATGTCTTTCCGCCAATTTAATGACCGTCTCTCCGTCTGTGTAAATGTATTCCCCCAACAGGTACTGCACAGTTGGACAGACAAATAGACGCATGTGTCGGTGGTGGATATCGAATTTGAATCTACCCAAGAATTTATGAAGGGTGTGAAGTTATATTTAAATATAATTAGCAAAGACACAAACCAAAATTTCTTTACAGAGCTCTGTTAAGCCCCTAACAGAATTGTATAAAACGTAGTCTCGGAGGGATTTAAGTCAAAATTCCGTTAACATAAAACTTTTGGAAATTTTTTTTTACAAAATATAATAAACAAAACATGCATTTATGTAAATTAACTAACTTTTTTTAATGTCAGTATTTTTACACTACGTCATAAATGAGGTTGATAAAGCGAAAGTTTGCTTAGCTACTGTGGGCAAACCATGTCCTGTGAAAAAATGAAACTAGCACAGCGTGAATCCCCTTTTAATAGCCTTTCCAACAATGTCCAGGTTATATAAAATTTTGTTCGGAGAATTTTTTTATGGGATTTTGAAAATTTCCGTACACCTGGATGAATGCGGCGCTGCACTTAGCTGAT
>CCAG010000874.1:0-19398 GCA_001077435.1 Glossina morsitans morsitans | reverse complement strand
TTTCAATAGATGTCCACGCGTATTGAAAACGTTATGATATACATATGAACCGATAAATTAACAAAATATTTAAAAGAATCAAAAATGGCTTTGAAACTTCCTTTCACATAATAAAACGTTTGATTAATAACGCGAAGAACCCTTTCTTTCTTTGTCGAGATTAATGAATAATAAGATTTAATAAGGTATCAAAAATGTAGTTGCCTTTGCTCCATCAATTAAATCTCATTATAAATAATTCACAGCACCCTCATATCTAAAAGAAACTGTAACTAAGCAAAATCCATGCCAAACGATTAAGTGATTTTATGTGTCCCGCATTTGTAATTGAATTAATAGCAGTACGCATCATGGAGAATTAACGAGATTGCACAAATCCAACAATACATGAATACACTCAGAAAAAAAAACATATTTTCAAATCACTTAGGTATCAGTTAGGTAATATTTTAAGCAAGAGCCGAGAAGATCCACAACTACTTAAATTTCTATTCGGTCTATTAGGAAAAGGGTCAAAATGAAGTCTTATATGCACTGGAGCAATTTGACTGACCTCTAACCCTTAAACACTTTCCTTGGAAAACTAATTTCTATCCTCAATGCAAGTCCAAGGTCCAGTTTTGCTTAAACATATTTGAAAAAATGCCGCCTAAAAAACAAGTTTCCAACGAGAAAGTCGTTGATAAAATAAGCTTCGAACTTCTGGTGGTTTGTGGTGGATCTTTCTCGCGTCGAGAGACGGCACCTTGTTCCACAATTTGAACTGTTTGGCGCCATACTCGCCGAAAATCAATTGAGCATTGCCAAGTTTTTTCCCATCTCTTTGCCTATCAAATATCAACATGATCATCTTTGCTCACTTTGTTCACTTTTCGATTTAGAGCAAGCGTTTGCTTGCAAAACTCGCGCAGGTTAAAAACAGCTGATTGGAAAAATCGTGTTTTTTTCGTTGGGCACGCTACGAATGTTCTTGTCTTTCAATCCATAATTAATGGAGACGATGCTTCCGAATATCTTTGCAAAAATGCCTCTAAATTTCAGTTTTTGCGGCAAGAGTTTTCCTCCAGTTGTGTGCTGATGTTAAAAAATGGCGTGAAACTTAAAATGACACCATTCAAGGCTGTACAAGAAGAAGAATATTAAGGGACGAACGACGAACATCGCTTGGTATAGTGCAATCGGTTTTGTAGGATAATATGCCAAGCATTGTTGCTGAAATCTCATATCGGATACATGCGCGTCCACCTTTTTGTTCTAAAATATAGACTACACGTAGGTTGAATGTACGATGGGTTTTTGTGAACGACGAGTCGTCGACTAATCAGCGAAAGGGCTCTCCACACTCCGAACTTCCCCTCCTACGACAGGCATCAGTTTTTGCCGCACTTTGATTATAATGACGTTAAAAAAATTTCTCTCAGTGCACACACATATAATCCAAAGTTAAATGCTTTCGTTTCGGGGATAATAACACAATCAACATTAAAACTTAATCACGCGTTGCGTTATGAATATTTTCTCTTATGGATATTTGTACAACAACACAATCATTAACACCCACAAGTAAATCACAAATAAGCGTATATATGCATATATATATATATATATATATAAATGCGTACGCCTGCCAAGAAGAGAAGAACGAAAACAATTCTAATGTTGGGCAACGAAACCAAACCAAAGAGAGAGAGAAAATAACTGCAGGCACAACTAAATAGAAAAGGAAAAGAACATATTTTTTGGTTGTCCTCACATCGCTTATGGGTTGAAGCGTATCACTGGGATTAAATGGGGGTTGTTGTTGTTTTTGGATAGACAGACAGACATGCTAGCATACGGCACGAATAATAATAAACGGGATTATGATGAAGTTGTTTGCGCTAGACACGCCTGATATGAAACTTAATAAACTGAAGGCTATATATGACTATTGGGATTCATATACATATACCAATAGACCACATAGGGGTGGTCGACTAACTTACTAAATTGACACAACACGATATGAAAATATGATTTATTAGCAAAGTCAACGATTGTTATATGTATAGAATAAAAGAATCGAAAAATAAATAAGAAATGTATGTAGCATCGTTTCTGTCACAAACTATTTAAAGAGAAGTTTACAACTTACGGTATAAATATAAGAAGCGAAATTAACTGAAAGTTTGTTTAACTTAATCATCATCATCATCATCATCATCATCGTCAACTGTTGTCTTTTCATTTCTTAGCATATTAGCTTAGGAAAATAATTTAAAATTAATTAAGAATACAACGGATCTTCCTTGTTCAACATCACTCATATGTGTGGATATGTGGAGTTGTTGTGTGCTGCTGCTTACGAAAGCGTTGATGTATGTGATGATTTCGACCGCCAATTAAGTTGTGTCAATATTAAAGAAGGGAAATGTGAATGAAACATGCACGCATACATACAACGGTACATATATACCCGCACGCACGACTCACCATTTAGTTAAACATAACATTTCTACAATTTGTCAGCAGCTAACGGACATTTAAACCGAATTCAGCGACAAAGCCGGTAATTAACATTACCCCGGCAATGATACTGAGACTGAGTAGTACGCTCCATGAGCGAACACGGATTTCACCTCATCACCAACATCGTCGATGTGAAAAAGTAAACAAATTTTAAACAAATCTTAACATTAGCAACGATTTGGTTATTATTAATGCTCGGCAATCTTAACACACTGCAGAAGCCACTTACTTACCTACCGGGCAGCCTGTAGAATTTCTTAAAAAAAAAATGGTATTGAAAATCTCAACAACTTGGTTAATAAGGTGTATGGCATATAGGTGTGCGAGTGTTTGTACATGTATGAATACAAATGTCAATATGTTTGCCTACCAGCGGTACGATCAAATATTGAAGTGAAGGCAAGTTGAAGTAAGAAAAAGTAAGAAAGAAATAAACGAAAATTTAAATAAATATTTAAAGATAAATAAAATATTCATCAAATTTCAATTTATTAACGATTTATCGCTTGATGGATCGTTAAGGCTGAACAAGAAAATGTTTTACTAAAGACAGACAGATTTTAGCTATCAAAACAATCCAACGGAAAAGACCTAAGCAATACCAAAAGTATATTGTGTGTGAGAGCCCAACATTCAAGCCTAAGAAAGGCTCCTGAAAATATTTATACGTCCCATTTCTTCGTCGATGTTGTTTAGATTAGAGTTTTCAAAAAGGGTTTGCAAAAAAAATTACATTTTGTTTTATGCCACGAAAGAATTCAACGTTCGTCCAAAAACTTAACTACTGTTACCTTCAAATATTATCGTACTCTTCCAATTAGAATCGATTGGATTTCCTACTTCTATTGAAGCTTAAATTATGTCTCCATAGAAGACAATTTTGATCACAACATTGAAAAGTCGCGCTTTTTCAATAAATCAAGCCCCTAAAGTTGGGGAGCCTTATTTTTCCTATTAAAGTGAAAGGAAATCGGTCTCCAACCGTAATGTGAATCTGTGATGAAAGTGAACACGATATTGTTTAGACAACACTATCGCGCGTTAACCACTAAAAAAGGACATCGCGCATCAGCTTTGAACCTAAAGCAGAATATCTCTCTTGCTCTCATGTTTAGCGGCGCTAGCTGGGTCTGTAGCGTGTCAAAACCAAAGCTAACCCAATGAGTCCATCTTTGAGATGGGCTACCCACAACAGCTGAAATAATCACGTCCGTCAGTCATTCTGTCAGTCAGTCCGTCAGTCAGCAAAACGATTACAAACGGGAAAAAGATGTCATGGATTAATTTTTCAGAACAATTACGCGCTGCCTAATTGAATTGAAATCGGTTATCCATCCTTTATACCTCCATCCGCTTTATATCCATCCGCTCTCTTCTTCTCTCAGATTAACAACTTATGAGCAACGCTTTCATTCTTATTCCTCCCCAAAAAAAAAATATAGCACCCTTCGTAGACCGTCTCAAATGCCCAGATAACGTTTTGGCACGGACTTCACATTTTATGAAAGAGATGAGAAAAATGTACAGCTAGAAGGGCAGAAGAGTACTTTGAACAGAACATTTCTTACCATTCTCTTGAAATAAGTGCTTTTCTGCATCAGAAAATAAAAATAAAAAAACCGGTTACGACTTATTTTCTACACTTGGTAGACATGACGTGTTGATTGTTAGATGTAAATTTGTCTATGACTTTAACTGGCTATGTTTAGATGACTGTAAACTAGGTGTTAAAATATTTATTTAAACATTTATTAAAACCTTTATGTTTCGGAAGCCTTTGATGTTTTCTTCTTTTTTTTTTTTTTTTTTGTTTTCTCTCCTCAAACATGACTTCTCTTTGCCATTGTTGATATATGTATATATATATAAACGTTATGGAAAACGGTTTTCTTTAACAATTAAATCTAATTGTCGGTAAAGTATTTGATCATCAGATGCACTAAGTAACTACCTACAAATTGTATTTAATTAACCTGAGAGAAGCATGTAAAAGTGTGTCGAAGTGAAGTTTATCTGCTAAAAATATTGCTTTCACTTTCACTTTTCTCAAGACGCAAAGTCAAAGTGTTCTCCAATATAAAATTAAAATTTCATAGCTAAGACAGACAGTAAAACGATCCAGAGTAAAAAAAAAAAAAAACAAAAAGGAATATATTTTTGAAAAGGTTTTGACTAATTGCGAAATTTTCGAAAAGAAATTCAGATATTTATGATTTTTCAATATAATGCTTATCGCACCCTTCCACGCACCCTTCCGCACGCACAACTCCAAAATGTGCACAAAAAAAAAGTATTGTTTTCTTATGGTTAGCGATATCCTTTAATCTTTGATCTCGGAAAGGATCAGGCAAAGTTAAAAAAAAAAAAACAACAAAAACAAAAAAAACAAAAACAAAAATAATAATAAAGAAACAACTATCTTAATAAATCTCTATGGCTTTGAAAATGTATCGTTTATGTTGATCTCGCTGATCTTGCTAATGATTTGTTGAATTTGCTGCAACGACGCTTTGTTATAAATACATTCAGAAATACAATAATAATAAGGAGAGAAATAAAAATAAATAAAAAAAGCCGCCACAATACGCAAACTTTTGATAAAAATCTTTGCGCAAAGCATCCAAAGCATTCAAAGCGTACAGATCTATAAAGAAGGAAAGGAAAGGATTGATGAACGGACATGCAGAGATACAAACAGCAAATCTGTTAAATATGTACGAAGGATTATTGTTGTTGCAGTTGTTTTAGTTGTGTTTCATATTCAAGCAAAACAATTTTAAAAATACATAAATCTCTGATATTACACATGTTTGCATACAGGCATCGATATCGATATTTCTGATCGTTTCGGTCGCGTTTTATATAACCGTCAATGCTCAAAGAATGCTGTGTATGCTCAGTTAGTGAAACTCTTGGTAACTAGTAGTTAAATATTACCTCAATCAGCTAAAGTAATTTTAGTAGGAGTATTGCACTGCCTTGATCTGAAAGCACGAAGACATGATCAGAAAATGTACTCCTTTACTCCCTTCACATGCTAGCAATGTAAACATGAATCCAAGATAGTAAGCAGCGAGTAACCTTTCAAAGTATTATGCATAAGATGCTTTTCAAATTTTAAAATCACAATAATCCTGAATTTCCTGATTTATTGATCACCTAATTATAACCCTTCTCTCATGTCTCTCTCTCTCTCTCTCTCTCTCTTTCTGTGTATGTTAGGCTAGATTCCATTAGTGCGAGTACACGTTACTTCCCCGTTTGGTTTCAATAAAGAATTAGAGTATAGATGATCTTCGCTCTAAGACAAAGAATACCTAAGCAGACCACCGGATAATCGCTTAATATATTTTTTCGGCAAAGTTTTCCTCTGCAGCTTGAGTGAATTTCCTTAAGTCGAAGATAAATTTGGTAGAATAAAGCGTGTTTGACGCAAATGCTATGAATTTCGACATGCAGTTTATCAAGACTCGATTCCTTAATTCATAGTGCACTTCAATAGCTAATTATCCTTTACCTTAGGTTCAAATTGTAGCTTACTTTGCTTATTTATATCCATCTTGCAGGCCAATGGTCGCGATTCGCCGCATCATTATCACACACCAATGATTTTTTAACCCCGGAATAGTCGTTTTAAAAGCGGCCCTTGTAATTTGATGTCAGGGATTTAATAATACGTGCTACGTCAAGGGATACCGATCATTTTTCGTACGTAAGAATAGCGACTAACAAGTCACTGGCCGCAGATTCAACCCCTAAGTGCGAGAGAATTTTCTATGGACGTAGCTCAGTCCGTAAGGCATAACACTTATTGATTGGGCAAACACCTACTAGACGGCGGCGACTACTATGTCCCTATTTCTTTCTCTTTCCTGGCTTCTTTCTGCCAACGACCGTATTATCCAAATTCGTTATCAGTTCCAAAAAAAAAAAAACTGCATCTTATCTGGAAACAAGTAAGAACATTATAATCGGGCAACGCTGATCATTACATATCCTACACCAAGCAATTCAGTCTTTCTTAAGCCCTTCTGCGTGTTACATACGTCCGCATTAACTTAATGGCGCACACAAATGGCGTAGGGCATAAACAAGACAAAATAGCGTGAAAAGAGTGTCGTCTTCAAATCCCTACCTGTATATGATTGACGGAGATTTTTTCTTTTTTTTTTTTTTGAATGTTCGCATACGATACGAAAAGTACAAAAATCGAAAATGTTTATTATTAATATTAGAGCGTAGTAGTAATCGTTATATCATTCATTTAATTCAATTCATATTCACTTTGTTGACTTTGCTTTTATTGTTGGTTGGTTGTCAATGTTGGTTGTGATTGCTTTTGTTTCAATAGAATTTATAAGCGATCTTTAAATGCAACGCCTGCGCATGATAATCGTCGGCAGTGTCGGCATTTTGTTTTTGTTCTTTCACTTTTTCGCCACATGATTTCGCTTTTGTTTTCAACTACTAAACCAACTCTACTAAGTTAACTCTCTACCTGTGTGCCTGTGTCCCTTTATGTCTTCGCCTATAGCTATGCCAACGCTTTAAATATGTCCACCCGCTGATAGTCGTCGTTTGACTAACAATAATATTAAATATTATGATTTGATGTTAGTTACCTTTGAAAAAAACAAAAAGAAGAAAGATATATAGAATGTTTCTTAAACCGAATCGAAGTCGAACCGAACTACCCCTCACAGGTGTTTGCTTCCTTTCAAAGGGCTTTCTGCTTATTTGCCTTCAACAAAAAGCTTGAAAAACCCCTCTCTACTCTACCTATTATCTCCAATTAATTGTCAATAAGCTGCACTTACATATGTTCCTTAATTAATACCAAAAAAGAAAGAATGAAAGAAGAATAAGCAACCCCTATAACGAAAAAGACAAACATGACAACATAATTGACAATAATCTGATTTCAAATCAATTTTGGCATCTGCTATATGCTTCAACTTCAATTTAAATATCAAGCGACACTCCATGATGAGCTACAAACAACACCAAAACACCAAGTTTTGCGATTATTGCATGTTAACTGAAACAGAAAGAGAGAGAGAGAGAGAGAGACTCAGAGATTGATCTCTAAGACTTTTTATATATATACGCGATTTTTATCTTTCTCATAAAATATATATCTTCATACACATGCATACATATGAAGCAGTGACCTTATAACGATTAATGGTCGGATAATTTTTTTACTGACATTACATTTTTAATCATCACTTAGTACGATTTTGTGGGCGTTTAAAGGAGTTCTTCTTCGTGTTTAAAAAAGGGAAAAATTAAATTTTCTGAAATGTCAACAACAACAACAAAAAACTCGACTAAATTCGACTAAAACATGAACAGCAACAATTAGTGTTACATCATTTCTGCTTCATGTTTGGCGAGACAGTTATTTACCTGAATTTTCACTTCACGTTACCGTGAAGAAAATTCCTTATCGCAAACTTCTTTTCGTTACCCATTGAAACCTTTTCTTTCTTTCGTTCTTTCTTCCTTTTTTTGTTGATTTTTTTGTTTTATCTTTGACTGTTTTTTTTTTTTATTACTAATAAGGATGCACTAGCGTTTATACGGTAGCCGGTGCGTACGCAAAATTTAACTTGACATTTTTAATGATCTGATAATCGGATCTGATGTAAATGAAAGATAAAATATTTTTGGGAAGAAATTTTATAGTCACTGTTGGTTTCGCTCCTTTTCCCAAGTCTTCCCAGCTTGTGCAGCTAATGAAATTAGATGAAAGAGTTTCATATTGACCGTAAAGTGTAGCGACAAGGTCTTTGCTTTGCTACGTACCTTAAACAATAACAACAACAACAAAAAAAAGAAAAGAAAATGCAGACACATAATTGGGTGTTGCTACTGTTTGTTCATCTGATATGCACATTAATATCTCTATTAAAGTTAGAGCAAAGGTATTTTATCGCTTAATTGATTTTTATTTGGAAAAATAAATTTTTTTTTTTTAATTAGAGACAATTTTCGAGCAGGACGAATATTAGAAATGCTACACTTGAATAAATCTTTTTTTATAAATTGTGGGCTAGTCAGCTGGGAGCTAGCTAGTAAGGAACACCTTTTCGAGAAAATTCAAGTTCATTCAAAATATATTTGTTACAAAGTTTAATAATCGAAATATGCATCATCACTGTCTATGATCTGTTGCGGACACTTTCGCGGTAGAAACTTCATGATTTTGAGGCGAAATGTTCATCGACTCATTTTCTCACATCTTCAACTTTGCAGAGTCACTGATCGGCCAAATATGACTGCATCGATCTGAGGCAGTGCTAAACAGAAGCCAGGTCTAGAGAGTAAATCGCTATCGGTAGATACTCCTGTATCAAGTTAAAGATCACCTTCTAGGCTGCTTTTGCTGGGGACGGATGGACATCGTTTTTGAAACTACAATTTAAAAAAAAAATACATTTCCTCATAGCTTTACAGCTTAAGTCAACTGCCAGCAACACTTCCAACAAGCGGATCGATTTCTGCGCACTTTTACATACATCGATTGGAACTTATACTACCCAAACGCCAAAGTTCAAGATTTGTATACCCAAAGGCAACGAATTTGAATAAACCGAATTTATTACTAGTCTTAATAAATCATTTTCTGGAATATTTCTAGCGAATAGAAAGAAGGGTGATATCTGCTTTAGATCGGACACTATTTTGGGAGCATTTTTTAAGTGTTTTAAGCTTTTTAGGTTTGAAGCAACGCTAGGTTCCATTAAACGGTGGCCCAAAGAACTCGATGACCCTTGCGATACAAAAAGGCAATATATGAGCTTACTCGGCCCAATACTTGAGTATGTCTCTGTTGTATGCTCTCCTCCCTACACATGCGATGTAGCGATGAAACTTCAAAGTATAACACAATTTTTTTTTTTTGAATTTTAAAAAATATCACTCTGCATGAAAGGCGCTTGATTTGAAACCCGCTCTTTCCCGAAACGGAGAAAACAAAATTTTCTCCTCGTATGTTACATTCACATAATTAAATCTAAGTGAATTTAAATATTTTCTAACAACTTTCTATAAACGTTTTCTATAAAAAAATCGATATGCAACAAATATAACAAATAGATAAGCATTTTCTATATGAATGTATGGCAATAATGGACAGCCACGAACATATAAATAGCCCACATTTCACCATCAAAATAAACCGTTATTTTTTATATTTTAAATTTAAATGAAACATGTAAAAACATTGTAGTAAGCTATCAAGCACCCTAGGATACACCTGCACCATTGCTCCTAATCCTAATTTATCATGTGAGGAAAAGAGGTCGAAAAAGTGGAAACTTTTCGCTGTATAAAAGCTTACTTTTCCTGGGTATATGTACGCGGGAGGACTCGCAAAAATTCACCCTTGCGATCTGTGTTCTTCACATCTATTTAGAATGCCGATGTTCCTTAGCAATTTTTGTCGAGAAAATTTTTAAATTGCAATTTTTACAGCCTACACAACTTGTGGTGCAAGGCATATTAACTTTGCGTTGATGTACCTAACACCCAAAAGGGTGGGTAGATAGGACGGATTTATTTTTTACTACGCCGATCGCTTTGAGCATGTCATGTCACGTCTACCTGATGTCCGTCCAATTCGATAATTGTAGTTATTTCTTTTCAAGACTTTTCCACTACATGAAGAGTGATCGTAAAAGTGATCCGATTTGATTCATTTTCAGTCGGATTTGTCAATGGACCGAAACACGTTCGTGTAGCAAATTTCATCGCAATGTTTCAAAAATGACGACCTTTAGGTTACACCCGAAAATAAAAGACAGACCGGCGGACAGACGCCAAAAAAGCTCAAAATCACTTTCTGAATCGATAATAAAAGGTCGATCTATCTCAAGTTCGTCTGGACGTTATATATATCCATATAAACTTAATAAACTCTTGTACCGCAAGTGGTGTAGGATGTAAAAAAATAAGTATGAAAATTATTGTCGGGCAAGGCCGATCATGAAATAGCTTACAACATATATCCAATACAATTTTTCAACTCTTCTGGTGAACTCTTAAAGCTCTTCAAAAAATAGCTATTTTTTGGGCAGCGATCATAAGAAAGGAATCTCTGATCGAGCAGACAACAATTCATCGATTGAAACCAATGTTGATAAATAGAGGTAACATCTGGTCAGTGTTAATAAATATAAGTAATTTCTGGTCAGCACAGCGGAGAAAGTAGTTGCGCTCTAGTTATCGTCAGGCATTCATTATTCTTCAAGTAGATCGTCTTTCGAATTAACCAGAGACTTGTGTTCCTCCAAAAAGGCCTTTTTTTTCGGGCATAGAAGCCAATCTATTTAAAGCTCCCAAAGCCTGCAGTATTGGCGAAGCTTTTTTTTGTTTTGGAAAACAGTAATAATTTATTCAAAGTTTCTGAAGTCTGCGCTATTCAAGTGTCAATGGCTGTACATGTGCATATGTAAAACCACATATGCATGCATACATACATATGCACAAGCATATGGACTCGTAAATACCTTGAACCATATAACCATTTGTTTTTGTTGTAATGTTGTAAGCTTTCAACAAAGAGGGAAAAAAAAAGTGTATTTTTTCTCTTCTCTTCTCATTCTCTACACCTTTAATAGTCGCCTCCGCCGTAGCTGGGAAGGGTATCATTGCACGTTGGAATAAAAAAAGCACCTTTAACCAATTCAATCATTTTATCTTTGCCGCCACGTTCCGTTTTCTCCAAATTGAATCGTTTACAAATTTTGTTGCTCGTCGTACATACGAATTGTTGCAAAAGTTATTTATGCTGCTGTTGTTATTGTTGTTTCTGTTGCTGTAATATTGCTATGATTATAACCACTAACTAACAACGTCCAATGCGGTTATGTATTTATATTTGTATGCATGTACATATGTACATATGAATGTATATATATGTATTTTATGCATATATGTATGTATGTATGTATGTATGAATGCGGTTATATATATATATATACATATAGATTGTATGCATTTTGTGCATATCTCTTGTTATTGAACTTTTTCTTGTTGTACTCAATTCGTTGGCTGGTTGGTTGTATACAAATATCGCGAGAGTTGTAATATATGTATGTATGTATGTATGTTATAAGTAGACATTCATAGAGAATTCAGTTTACATGTACGTATGTATATATATGTATATATGAATATAGGTATGGATAAAACATCACACATTCAGGAAACAAGCCAGTATACGATTTTATGTTTGGATCAATATTGTACGAACCACCAAACCACACCAAACGCACTGTCGGTCTGGCAGTCAATCTTTAGAAAAACACGATTATGATCTGATCTTTTTCGCGGGGTTGTTGGATATAAAAGTTTTAACCGCGCATACATTAATACATATCTGTAGATAAATAAATATCTATGTAAACATATATACATATATATATATATATATTGAACGATATATGAACGTGTATATGTGTATGTGTTTGCGTTTATGTGCATGTGCATTTAATCAAAAGGATTTACAAATGCAAATCGCTTTTTATTGAGTTCACTTTGTAATAGTGTTGTTATTATTGCTTTTGTTGTTGCTATTAGTGCTGTTAGGCGGTATTATTTTTAAAACAAACAACATTCATTCAATAGGAGATTCATTGATTTCTCTATCAAAACTTTTTTGCACATTTAGTTTCTCTTGTTTACTTTTCCTTAAGTAGTTGCTCCTATACCTAACAAAACAAGCAGTGCTACGGTATGTCAAGTTTATCATGCTCTTGGCAACGCATAACAGCAAGCCTTGGAAAGTGAAATGAAAAGTTACTTAACTGTCCCTATGTCTGACTCTAAACACCAATATTCTTAGCTGTATTCTTTAGGTAAAGTTTATACATCTGCTCGATTCGTCGACAATCACTTAAGAATTGCTTGGCACAGCAAAAAGCTCACTGAATATCAGCTTTGGGGTGCAGCGTTAAAAGGTCTCTTGAAATAAAAAGTTCGTTTATTGGGGAAAGACGTGCAAAACTGGCATGCAGTCTGCCTATCCATACACATTAGCACTATTAGGATTTGTAAGGCCGGCAACAAGCATGTATCCCGTGATTGGCCTGCGAACTTAGTTTGCAAGCTAAAACCTCAAGAAAACCAATACTTTTAGATTCGCCGAATTCTTACACTCTCCCCTGTTCCTTATAAAAGGCCCTAGATGACACGCCCATTTTGGATAGGAAATCATGTACATTTAATATGTTTGCCTCGTAGCAGAAGGTGCCTAAGATTCGTTTAAAGTGCTCCTATAGTATACGCCTTTCGTACTTGTTTAACAGTAATGTTGCTGTTATTGTTTGTTGTTTGCTCGTATATGTAAAAGTTCACTTACACATATGCACGCAGTACATATTGAATTATCGTTTTAATAGAGTTATTAACATGTTTTAATCGGTCCCCCCTGACATAAAACAAGTAACAATCATTTCGATATGCATATATCTACATGTGTACATAAGTGTATGCGTACGTGTGTGTGTGTGTGTAACTGTGTGTCAGCGTATACGTGTTATATACAAAAATCATTGGAGGATAAATGTTTCTGTTGATGGTGATGACTTTTGTCAAAGCATTAAGTCTTATATGTTGTCATGGCGATAACAATTTATCATTATTAGACAGAGAGACGGACAGACTTACATAGATTAAATATTTGATCGTCTAAATGATATCGAACCTGTCGAAAATTTATTGATACAAAAATCGATTTCCTGTTGCAAAGTTGCTCGTCGGTTTGCCAACAAAATCCCTCGCTGGCCAATAGAAACGCCGGGGACGCTTAACAACTTTTACCTGAACTAGATTTTAAATATTGACTTGTGGTTTTTTAATGCCTTCAAGTAAAGGAAAAAAAAAGACCTTTTTGATGTGAATGCAAAAAAGCTTAATTTGCTTTAAGTTTTCCTTCGAATAAAATCAAAAAAGAAGCTAAAGATCATTCAAACATTACTTAGCCTAGTACTGAGTACGTTGCTGTAAAGTAAAGTGTACCCTAAGGTCCAAACACATTTATTTATTTTCCTACCTGCAATCAATTCGCTTAAGATCTCTCCCAGTTTGGTGTTGCTGGAGCCCCCTTTTTTTTAGAGGAGAGATACTTGGAAAAATAAACATATTTTGATGTTTGAAAAGAGAAGAAATTCGGAGGAAAATAAGATCTAGCAAATCCTTAAATTTGAGGCCATTTACGAGTCGGTGCATTGTCTTTATGAATCCTTTTACGCGTCAATTGATCCACAAACCCTGTCAGGATTTTAGCGATTTAAAAGCAACCAATTTGCAAGATCCCTTTTGAGTCCTCATATTTATTGACCAGTTTGATCACATCCTGTACCTTAAAATTGAATTTCAAGCAATTTTCCCCTGAGGCCCTGGGGTGCCTTAATCTGCATCACCTTCCTTTGGAGTATCTTTGCCAAGGCGATTCTCCCTGGGACAACTTCCTCTGTAATTCCTTTCCCTATATCACCTTTTTCAAGCATATATTCCCCTGGGTTATATTCGCCTGGCGTACCTTCCCTTCTGTTGGTTTCCTAGTAATAGTATAGTAAACTAATGCTAATAATGTGGTAAGCAGGGTGGAGCTAATAATATAGTAACGAGAGTAGATTTTCAAAAGCAAAATATCCCAAAGTTCTTAATTAATTAACGCTGATCAGATTGATCGTCAAATTCGGAGCTGATTCGATTTAGGTTATCTCAACAGTGACAGCTCCATCAATACTATAAACCTTTAGATGTTGATATCAACTACAAGCTTCCGCTTAAGGGATTATCTTCGTCCATGACGTATACCCTTCTAAGATCCTACGAGAGATCTGTGGGGTATTGAAAAAAAATAAAAAGAACGATAGATATCGAAAATTCATACGCAGTCCTTCTCCTCTACTTTTCAAACAGTATTTAGTGATGTATATTGGAAACATCTGAATGAATATCTTCTTGCAATGGTAGTAGTAGAGATTTGGACTTTCATACATGAAACTGTGATACTTGAAACATCTCGTAAAGTGCAAGAAATGATAAGAATCGCAATTTCATTATAAATCGTAGGTAGACATAGATCGACGCAGTAGTCACCAATTGATCCTTCTACCTTAGGGCATATGTTCCGCACTTTTAAGCAGCAATCTCTCTAACGTTTTAAAAAATAATAAAATCGTTACATTTTTTGGCTACACCTTGGGCTAAGTGGACTGCATGGGATTGCCTTTCATGAACTGAATGAAATTAATTGCTTCGTCTTGAATAGAATGCAATTTCTGAATGAGTTGTAATCCTTTGTGTTGATCTTCCCAAAAACAAAATCAAAATATATTTTACTACCTTTGAAAGCAAACTACACTGAAAAATTGCCATAGCAAAAAGAAAAAAGG
Organism: Glossina morsitans morsitans; assembly: GCA_001077435.1. Taxonomy (NCBI): domain Eukaryota; kingdom Metazoa; phylum Arthropoda; class Insecta; order Diptera; family Glossinidae; genus Glossina; species Glossina morsitans. The sequence goes on along the minus strand of CCAG010000874.1, from coordinate 4,480 downwards.
AAAACTAATAATAAAAACAAATGAATTACTTTTCCAAAATATATTTTATATTTTATTTAGTGAATTAATGAAACCGTATCAATTCCCATATAGAGTCGCTTACACACACACCTGCGTCCAATTCTGCGAAGATAACCCATCGCAATAGCTCACATTTTTTTTTGGTGCTTGTCTTGGCTACAAAGCACTACTTGTTGTCTTTGACTTATCGTGACATGGAGAGATGAAGAAACCTAAGCCTTATGTTGTTATTATAAGAACAACAACAACACATGAGATTTATCCATGTCGTACCTGAACTAGCTTTTAACACTAAATAGTCATAATTATTCGAAAATTAATTGATATTAACTATTATCGGTTGCCAAGCTTATGCATGTTTGCGATTGCTTAGGGGTTCATTTGCAATTCGATCCTGTACCGGTTGTAATTGTGGCTCTATTCTACTTGTGTACATGCTCTTCTTTCTCTTTTTCTTTTTTTCCTTATTATTTGTTTTATTAAAACTTAAATTAAGTTTTAATATTAATTAATATAAGCTTTGCTTTAAGAGCCAATTGAACTCGACTCGAACTCGAGTTGAGTTTCAGGTATAAGTAGAATTAAATTAACTAAAAATAAATAAATACAACTATGGCTACCAATTATCCCGTAGGCTTTGTGCGTAGTTACTGAAGAAGAGAGTAAACACCTTCAAGGACATTGGAAGCTAACAGAAAATCTGAGTTCTCGCCTTACAGTTCCACTCATGCAAGTAGAGCACAAAAAATCTTGGTGCGCTATCTTCACTGCCGTAACAAAATTATTTTTTTCACATACGTGAGAAACGAAAGGCCAGTAATTTTTTTTTGTTTTGTTTTTTTTCTTTCTTTTTTTTATCCAAAACGTTCATTGCACAAGTGTTCGGTTTGGCTCAGTGTTCTTTTATTTGTAGTAATTGATTTATGACCAACTGACCTCACTCGGTAAAAGAAATCTTACGAAATGTCAAACCTAATAATTAAGTTGTTCGTAGCTCATAAAACTGTCCACTTGAAAGTATGTACTTATGTGCAATAATTGTTTCCACACACGGCACGTTTTGTTTTTGTTTTTTTTTTTTATGTTTTTCATGCTTGTTTTTATTTTTACAATATATCTACCTATATATATAGTTCGTATAATTTTATGTGCTTTATATAATACGATTATCTGGGTAACGTTTTACAAACAGATTTTATTTCTGTTTATTTGTAGACGTGAACTGTTTTCAATTGCATTCAGTTATTATTTTATTATTATTATTTTTGTTATTTTATATTTTTGCTTTTTTGGAAATCTTAAAAACAATAAATTGTCAAGAATCTATAAAGAAAATATTTTTTAATTAGAAGAATCATAAACCAAACGACAATTTTTTAGGTTTGCTTTGTCGGTTATCATCAAAGGCGGGCCGGTAACTAGGTAAGATTGGATTGCGCAGGTAGTTCAGAAACGCACAAGTGCCCTGAAGACCAACCGCGTTGTTGTTCAATTGTGTGATAGTAAGTAGATAATAATCATTTATCTCAAAGACATAGCTTTGTACTCTTTGATAATCTAATTATAAGCTAAAATTATTATTATTTGAAAGGTTAATAAAATAAATTATTGAAAGTTAACTGTTGCACACTGTAGAGTTTATTTTTTAATAAATTCTACAGCTTTTCTTTTCTACTAAAAGTCTGGTAACATTGATAGATGTTCTAGACACAAACCTACTTACTTGCTGTAACTGCGAGAAATAAATGTTAGGGGCGCAATCTCTTGCGTTTTCTCATACGAGAGAATTAAATAAGAAACAAATTATTATCCGAATATCGTATATTGTGGAAAATTGCGAAATATCTGCAATGTCTGCAACTTACGATTTATGAAATGTAACAATATATAAAGCATCGTTTTTGCAAAGTTTGCAACCCCACGTGGGTGATTTTGCAAATTAAACACCACACATTTTATATGAGGCCTTTCTCTCTCTCTCTCTTATATGCAATTGATGCCTAACTAACACTATGCGAAAGATTTACTCAGCACAGTGAATCATATGGAGGCTAATCACGCATGAAAAATTTAACTTTTGCTTCCCCTTCCGGCGAAACGAACGAATCTGAAAGGCAAACATAACTTTCAGTTACGTGATTAACCCCTTGTTGTAGATATGCTAAATTCTAGAAGAAAAAGAAGGCTAAGGATATATCAAGGGAAAAAAACTGCTAATTCAAATTGAATAGTGAAAATAAATTTAACCCCTTTTTCCAATGTTTAGTTCGTTTTTTATTTGAAATTTTATCTAATATTTAAGAATGAGCATTATTACTTCTCTTATAGTTATCAATAGTTGATTAATAAAAACTAATACTAGTATTAATTCAATTTTTCAATTTCCTCAATGCTTATATAATAAGAATTTTTGTCACAGCTGGCCGCCTTATTAAATTCATTGAAAAGTTCACTTACGATATTAAAAAGAGAGTAAATCATTTTATTCCTCTTCTTAAGTGATGACAAGTTTTAAAGTGGAAAACCTATCAACGTAACAAAATTATACTCTGAAATATTAAACGAGATAGTGCAATATGTGAAGCACTAAATATATTTATTTAAGCCATAAATTTAATAAAGTTTTTTTCGATCTGCTGCTTTTTAATAAATTTATGTTTATTATTCAAAAGCAAGTGATTAGAAAAAGTTGTAGTTGTAGTTTTTTTGCGAAATCGCCTTTTTATGCACAGAAATAAAAATAAATGAATGTTGGCAACATTGTGCTAATATTGTAATCAAAGTTTTGTTGTGGAGAAGAAAAGAATTGTTAGTTTATTTTGTTTTAACCAAATTAAAATTTTTAAGGAAGATTTCATGTTTAACTAAAAAAAAGGGCTGGTGTGTGCGCGTGTGTTATACGTTCATCGAATGTTTCAAGAAAAGAGTATCGAAGAGTGTTACTGAATCGACGTTATCAAAGAAAAAAACAATATCCAATGTGCAATGTGCTATTGAGTGGAAAAAATCAACCCTTTGTAAGACATTTACAAATTTTTCAATTTTCTTTTTCAAATAAAATTTTCCACAAGATTGTTCCTAAAAGCGTTGATTTGTTGTTCATAAATGTAAATTTTTGAGAATTTTCCCTTAATGAAATTGTACTGTATAATAGAGGGATTGCCGATTTTTTTTGCTTGTATTAGCCACCGGTTCCTTTTGCAAAACAATGCAATTGATTGGTCAGTGATGTTGTCATATTGTATTTTCTAATTTTAGAATCTTGCTTCAGAGTAATGATTTCGTAAACAATCGTTTCTAAGATTTCTAAATATCGCATTAATTGCATTTCACAAAAGGGAACGAATTTTTTAAGAAATTGGGTTTTAATATATCTTTTTTTTCTTTCCAATTATTTTTATGTCTTACAATTCTCTAAATATTTCATATGTTTACAATCAAATTATATGAAATTTTCAAGAGAAATTATTGTAGGAAATCTTTAAATCTCTCTTTCTTCTCTCTATTCGGAATTGCCAAGTTCAAATGTTCCATTTTAAAAGACCGACTTTCTGTGCACCGAGAAGATGTAGATGCAGAAGACATGTAGATAAAAGTGATATTGCGGGAAACATTCGAAAATACAGTGGACATTTAATAATGTTCAGAGTATTGATGACTTGCACAAATATTCATAATTATATTGTTTTACACCAACGGAGAATACGCGTTTCCATGCCCATCATTGGGATTACATTAAATTAGGACATCTTTCATAAGTTATGCGTTTGTAATCAGTATGAAGAGCTGAATCGATTCAGCCATGTATTCTTCTTTGAAATATATTCCAATGCATGCAAACGACAGCTTTCTTTAAGCTTGCAAAAGGAAACATTGAAATATTAAAAATGGAAAATTACGTGTCTTCTTATTTTATTATTGTGAACTTGAAGCTAAAGTTAGAGCTTTCAGCTGAATGATAAAATTTTTTTAGAAAAAACTTTTGCTAGATACAAAAAAGGTGTAAACTCTTTTAAGAGTTAATTGAGTCCCCCTTATGTAAGATGAAGTAGCTAAATATGGCTTCTAAATAGTCTGTTAAATGATGTGGACAATACTTAAATAAATGTAGATTATGATAGATATCGATCGAATGAATCATCGCATGGCCTAAAAAGCAAATAAAGGATTGTCAGTAAAAACTGCTGTTATTTAAGCATGGAATGCTCCTTACTGAACTTTAAAATTTCCATATCCTACACCTCGTAGCAAAGCTGGATTAAATTTTTGCAAATCTGTCCAGTAACTACATAAACCGATCTTTTGCGGTTCCAAGAGTATTTGAATAATTTCAGCTATCTAACGCAATTTGGTGCAATTTGATTCTGATCCAATAATAGTAGGGTACGCAATATTCCTGGATCGAGAATTCACCGCGAATCACGCCCAAGAAATCAAGTCGTTAATTGGAACTTTTATA
>CCAG010000871.1:0-16581 GCA_001077435.1 Glossina morsitans morsitans | reverse complement strand
TTTTTTTTTTTTTTTTTTTTTTTTTTTTTTTTTTTTTTTTTTTTTTTTTTCTATAACAAGTTTTTGCCCATTTTTGTTTTTGGTTTATTTCTTTAACAAATATATATACCAGTGTCGATATTCAACATGATCTGTGCCATGCCTCGGGGAGAGAAGGGTAATTAATGTGTTTTTTTTTATGTTAATCATTCATTTACTGTTTTTTTGTTTTTATTTTTTTTACCATTTTAGGAACTTCTTTAACATAAATTATGCAGTAGTGAGAGATAATAGAGCGGAAAGAAAAAAAGAAACAAAAAAAGTGGGAAAGAAGAAAATAGAAAATAAAATAAATAAATTGAAAAAGCACAAATGCATATACGTATTCATCGGATCCGAAGTCACAATGAAACTCACTTGTAGGAAAGAAGTTCGTCAATCTGCCCAATTGAAGAATTTTCGACTGACCATATATGTTTAACATATCAATTATTCCCTTTACAGAAGCTTAACAGAACACACAAATTAAAATTAAAAAGTCTCTGGAAAAGATATGTTTTTCGATAGGTTGGACTTGAAATATCTGCGTACAGGTTTATAATGCTAGGCGCTGCTTTAAAGACTGGAGAGTAATTATGTGGCTGAAAGTTAGCTTTCACTTTTATATTCAGCCCGTTTTTGCCGGGCAGCTAAACAAGATAGCGGAAGCTACTTTTCTCATACGCGATTACCGGCCAGATAAAGAATACGACAAAAACGATTTCGAATTCATGCGAAATTTAATTTCCCATTCGGCTTCACTTTCGTAAAACGTACAAACAATCCGTAAAGCAAAAACTTGGCATCATTTACGTAGCCACGCCGAATTGCTTATAGAATGAATCCAATTCCACATAGAACTGTGAATTCGATATAGCGTGCGACAGGAGAAATCGCCAATATCAATAACGGATGTACGATTCCCTGGAAAAAAGAATCTCGTTATAAGATAACGTCTCAAGCTATGAGAAGTAAAACCAGAGGAACCATTCTCTATGATGAGCATGTACATGTAAAAAAGCTCATTGAATCGATTTATTTAAAAAGCTTAGCCCCGATCGATTTTCCACAAAATCCGAAAATCCGCGCTGATGTAGCAATAAATGCGGGGGAGTCAGAATCCTCATCACACCACTTGTAGTATCAGAAAAAGATGTGAAGCCCTTGGTAAAATTTCGGAGAGCTCGCAGCTAGCGTCCGATAGAGGTTTCTTCTTGTTTTAACGTGCGACAAAAAGATTCGCTAATATTTATAGCAAATTTAAGATTCATATCGACTTTGTCTATAAAAAAGGAACTCAGTGAAGTCTCAGAAGGGGAGCATGAATAGTTTATTAAATGCAATAAAAGTGCGAATGAAAGTGTCGCTTACAAGTTTCGGACTGAAATTTCGAAAGGTTCGATTCAAAGGTTTATTCCATATTTCTGACTACTATCCTTGAAGCAAAGGCTGAGATGTGCAAATATTTTACAGAAAATAATTCAAGTAATAGTTGAATACGTGCTTACACTTTCTAAAAGCAAGTAAGAAAAAAGATAATTACATAAATAAAGAAAATTACTAAATAGAAATATTTGAAGTTTAGATGTTATTTGATTATGTATAAATATAAGAAGCCTAAGGTGATCTCTAAGAATAATTAATGGAAAGTATAAATACATTATAATGTTTTAGGCAAACAGTTACCTTTTGTTTTTCCTTACTGGGTTTGAATGTAATTCTTAAGAAAATGTACTTAAAGTACTTTACATTGTTGCTTATTAATAATAAGATTAGTTTACGAAAGAGAAAGAAGAAATTAAATGCAAATATGTTATGTTTACATTTTATGTATAATTTTATTAAAAAAAAAAAAAAAAAAAAAAAAACTTCCTTTGGCTGGGATGGCGCATACATAAACTCATTTCATTTTCTCTTTTAGTCTGACAGAAAAAAAAAAAAACATTTTGAATAATTCTGAAATAATTCTTTTTAAAATTATTTATAGTTCTTTTGTTTTGTTTTGTTTTGTTTTTTTTTTCTAAAGAAATGCGATACAATTTAAATATATTTTACATATAAAACGTGATTAGTTGTTATTTATAAAATAAATTTAATTGCTGATATATTTTCTTGAGTTGTTACTTTTGTTGTTTGTATGTTATGTTTAATATTCTTCAGTTTTAGAAGTTGTTCGCTCTTACTAATGCTGTTGTTCCTGTTGCTGATTTATAAAAAAAGTAATATTTTTTTTTTTTTCTTAATGCTTTCTTTAGATAAAATGTCTCTATTTTTATTTAATCTTTTTTTCTTTTTTTTTTTTTTCAAATTAATTTTTGATTATTTATATAATTCTGTTTTTATTTTTATTTTAAATGAATTTATTTTGTAGCTCAGTCTTTCACTAATGTTCTTTCTTATTATATTTTAAATCTACACTTCAATTAAAATGCATGTATATATTTTTATTAATTATTTTATTAAATATATTTTCAAAATTATATGTAATATTTTTATGTAACTGAAGCCAAACGAGACTGGACTTGTTTTTTTTTTTTTTTTTTTTTTTTTTTTTTTTTTTTTTTTTTTCTGCGTTAATATAATTCCTGCTGAGAAATTATTTTTGAAAAGAAAACGAGAAAAAACGGACTCGGCTGATTGAGTGAATTTCGAATAACCACCACTTGACAATAAATAAATCATTTCAAGCAAACTGCGCAATTTAAAGCATGGGCGTGTTAAATTCATAAGTATTGAATATATATACCTTTTGGAAAGTCTAAGTGCTAAGAACTCGTCACAATTATCTATGGTCTTTTGCCATTTATCGGTTGGCGTACTGATCCCCGCAAGATAGAAACTTCGCGGTTTCGAGATGACCCCCCAGCCATCCCACTCATATTCGTGCATCTTCAACTTTGCAGTGCTGGTGTTTTGTTAAATATGGCTGCATCGATTTGAACCGGCGGCAATCAGAAATAGGCAGGTCTAGAGAGCAAGCCTTAGGGCGGAGAAGTTTCTAGCTCAGGTTAAAAATCACTTCTTGGATTGCTTTTGCTGAAGACGGACGGACATATGCAAATTTCAAGCTAGAGAATTTATTTGTAGATTTCGCATAACTTATGAAATCGCCACTGACTATTTCTTAGTTTTAGGAATAAAACCGCCCAACTTAGGGCCCATTTCCCTATGGCGAACAAACTCGTCATTTCTCCGGATATATTTGCTATGCATTTTTTCATTATTATATGTAAGTATATAAAGGCAGCATTAATTAAGAGTGAGTGAGCTTCGAGTTCTTCTCCATATTTAGAATCGTCTAAATCGTGCATGTAGTTCTATTATCTTTTATTTTTGATAGCAATGAAATGGTGTGGATAGAAATTAAGTTTAAAATAAATTGAAATTTGTTTTAGAATATTTCGTATTATGAAACTCCTTACGGACTTTTCTTCGTTTATGACCAAGATCAATAAAAATTTTAAAATATATATACGCAACTAATTTTCTCATCGAATAAGCTTCAGATATTAATCCCTTGCAATAAGAAAACTAAAAAAGAAGTAAAAGACGCGGTTAAATCAATTAGGAAAGTCATTCTGAATTGATCGGAAGAATAAAAGATAGGCTTTTCTCAAAGTCTTTTGGGGGTTGGATACATCCCTACTAACAACTACACACCAAGCGCGATGTTCTCGCGATTTGGGCCCACTATAGCCACGATAAAGCTTTCTTACTGGTGTTTTCCCGCTGTCAGTCCAAAGCAGAAGCAGCTCCCGGGGTACTTGGCACTCGCAGTACAACAAAGGAAACAGAGAGAAAGATGAACACGCCTCTGGTCTTGGTAGATCTTACGCAACCTACAGTTATATGTGATGGAGGAATAAGAAACCAGCAAACGAAGCTGCGGAAAGTGGAACGATTTTAACAAATTCACTGGGCCAGGCGAGGTCTTCTAGTACCTCCTCCGTTCAAAAGCGATGTCGATTTAGTTACAGCAGAGGAATCAACTACAACTCACGTTAAAAAGAAATCATACTTCTTGTTACGAGCGCCCAACGACGACAATCTGGTTCTGGAGCTTGAGTCCTATGGAGCTGGTAGAACATTCGTCAAAAAACTCGAGGACTTTTTGATATGGCATGAAGAAGAAATGGCTCTGGTCGTAATAAATTGTGATATAACGCTAACTGGAGTCGAAACTCGCGAAAGAGGTCAAAAACGACTACGAATACTTTTTTCGCGAAGCCCACGGTTCACCACCTGGCGAAAAACGGATTTTGACGAAGAGAAATTCGTTTGTGTACTAGGTAGTACGGTTTCCGCTTTTCATACCCGCTTTACATACTTTGTAAACGAAACGAATAAATAAATAAAAACGAGAAGTTTTGTTTAACATGAATTTGGTGACGGTAATGCTTTTATTATGACGTTTATGGCAGTGAATCTTGAAAAGCTCACATTTGAAGAGAATATTGTATGTATGTATGAATGTATTAAAACTTTTCTAGTTTTAAGGCAACACGATATGAAAAGATCATTTTTTTCTTCTGATGCTTTTCAATTTCCGTCCTCGTCGGGGACGGAACATTCTGCTTATACACGTTTCTAAAGTTTCTGAGGCAATCGTAATTGCAAACAAACTTTTTAAAATCTTCAATCAATTTACAACTAATTACCCACTCCTAATAACTTCTAAGAACCTCTCCAAACAATTTGAGTAAAATGCCCGCACACTGTTGGAAATTTTGTGTCGGTGTATTTGTATTGGCATTCTTCACCGTACCAAGTTTTCATAATTTCCTCAGCTGTTATATCCCAACCAGTTGCTTTCAATACATTTTCACCATCCTCCTGAGAATTTCGATGCACTAAAGTGTTGGTATTAGTCAAATGCTACTCAGAGTGCACTCAAATCAATTGTGAAGATATTGAAATATCAAAAAACAAAATAAAGTACACTTGCTTTTGCCGAATCCATTGCGTAGACGGTCAAGTATTTATCGAGTTTTAAAGGTGGACAATTATGCTTGGCACGGTGTTCACTATGTAAGTCAACTATAAAGTTAACGAAATTGTCCGAGCACGCAATTATACCTTGTTTTTCTGGAATCCGCTTGATATCAAATGAAAAATTTTTATACCACAAATCTGCGGAAAATGGGCTGGCGGCATTAGTCTTAAATCGCTTAAGTCAGCACGAGATCTGCGTATCAAGTTTCTCTGGTTTGAGCATTTACAAAAGAAAACACAACCAATACTAATGCAAAACATGAAGAATTTATAAAGTTTGTTACCAAACCAAGTTTGTTAACTGCTTGTTCTTCCAGCCATAATGGGATCTTATGATTGGTATTCAAACGGGGATAAAGCATATGTCCAGTGAACCAGGTCAGTTCGACAAATGGATAAATCAAGCGATCGGTAAACTATAAACTATGTTATTTACATATGTACACAAGTGGACACGAAAATAGGTGCGAGATGAGCCACAGAAATTGTAAAACATATCTTCCACAAAGTCTACACAGTGACGAAATTGTTCAAAATTAATTGTGGGAATCCTACGTGAACTAATTCACGTGCAGTAAGAAGTTGAAGAGTTTTAGATCGCTTTAGGGGCTTTTTCATGTGGATAGTGAAGTGAGTGCTTGCTGTTTGAAACTCGTGAATCGTAAAGTGCTGTGTTTCGCTGTAAAAGTGGAATGTAAGAAGGAAACGTAATACTAATTAATTTTTATAATATTATTAGATGGCTCGAGCACATCACTGTAGTAAAAATGGAAAATGGCTTGTTCTTCGTCCGCATCACCGCATCACTAAATCGGCCACAAAACTGCGTCATGAATACTTTGAAGCCTAAAAAAAGTATTGAGAGATGTGGAGCGATTAAATATATATATATATATATAAAGATACATCTTCTTTGCGCATTTCAATAAAAATCCTGCAATAATTTTTCGAATTTTAAAAGGAAGAATTTCGTTTACTTTCAAATGGTTATCGCAGACGATGGTTATTAAAAACTCACTTTAAAGTGATAAATAATCATTTTCTTATGGATTTAATTCAGAAAGTGTTCGGTCTGCTGCAGTCAAGTAAAAAATTGAGAAAAGAAAACGTTTTCTTTGCTTAGTGTTTTTACCTCTAAAGGAAATCTGTTACAATGACGAAAAACTGAACTTTGCTATGACTTAGAACTCTATGCACTTCTTAAGTATGTTTGGATGGGTCGTGCACATAGTGCACCCGTACGATGCTTTTCATATGCGCCAATATGAAGAATTTTATTTTTATTTACAAGATGTAAATTTTACTTTTACGAATCATTAGAACGTTAATCGATATATTGCGGTCATTGGAATGGATGAATGATCAGGTTCGAATGTTGAGTTGCTCTTAAACAAAACTAAGATATTATTCATATTTGTCACATTTGTTTACATTTCGTTTTATTAATTTATTAACTGCTAAAATTTCTCTACGATTTTTATTTTATTGTTTTTATTATTTTATATTTACTTTATATTCTTTGTGTTATTTGTATTTATTTAATTTTGTTTTTATTTTTTATTTTTATTTTGATATAAACAACATGCCTACGATTTCGAAAGACCTTCTTTTAAATTTATTTTTATATATTACATGTTCATCATCTCTCTTTCAATATACTTTCACTTTAATATTTATTTTTAATACGAAATCAAGTTATGTTTTAAAGAGATATTGGGTCAAGGAGAGACATAAGTGTTTTTTTCTTTTTGGTTTGATTTATACAAACATGTAGAGAATGCATTCATTTACACATTTCTTGAGTTTATTCATTCATTCATCAGCTCGACTTTGTCATTGCAGTTATTCTTTCTTACATTTTTTATTTAAGTTGTTGTGAAAGTATTTTCTCCTCTTATTAGGCTTTTTCTCGTTTTCTCCATATATTGGTAACTAGAGCGTATAATCAACAATTCTTTCTTTTTTTACGTATATAATGTCTTTTTTAATATGAGAAAAAATATTTCCGAAAAATATATATGAAATATTAATTCTTCAAGTTCAAGATCTATTAAAAAACGAGAAAATATTTGCATACAGATATCAAATAAAAAACTTGGAATTACATAATTTTCCAATAGCTTACACTTTCTTATAACTCCAACCACTACCACTAAAGAAAAACCTTCCATATTAAGGTTGGGACGAAACTGGGCGACACCAGAGCAGTAATCGCGCACCTGAAAGTTAAAAAGTTGTTAACCTTCGTGCTCGTTTTCACCTATTTAGCAAAAATAGTTGAAAGCAAAAACGACAAATACATATTTCGTACGTGATTACTCCTGACTACTTCAACTTTTTCGAACATCAACGGTTTTTCTTTCGTCCACATGGCGAGATCATACCAAGTCTAATGTTAATGTTAACATCAAACTAGCAAAGCTAATCGTAATTAAAGAGAGTTAAGCAAAGTGCAATAATGGACTATTTCTATATTAAGAAATCATTCGCTGTAAAGAACTTATTAAATCTGCAGACTTGTCTGTGTTATTTTGTCTCTTAATAGCATTGCATACTAAAAATATGTATATGTGCTTTGTTAACATGCGGGAGAAAATACTGCGATATTATGTTTTTATATCAGTAATAAGAAAGACAAATTTTATTGCATGCATGCTATTAACAGCTTGTAGATAGGGAAGATTTTATGTTAATGTATCAGCAACAAGAGAGATGAATTTTATTGCATTATTGCTGTTAACAGCTTGCAGATAGAGAAGCTTAAAGAAAATTAGTCACAGACAATACGAAGCAAGTAAATTAAAAGTCATGTGAATGAAAAGGCGAATGTGGTGAAATTATTTAACGGAAGGTAGTGAAATCAGAGTCGATGTCGCATCTAATTGTGTATATTTGGTAGCATATTGCCATTGATTACTGCAATCTCTTGACTTCTCGTAGCTAATTTTCTCTGAAGGAAATCTAGGACTATTGAGAGCACATTTTCAAGGATTGAACGGACCAATTAAACAAAGCTGCAACCAGCGAATAAGAAAACGGATAGATATGTGAGAAGCGAATGTTGCTTGAGATAATTGATCATAATTGGAAAATTCGAAAACGAGTTTCTTTAACAGTCTTGAAGCTTACAGACGTTTTACGAGTTCAGGGCAATTTTTCGAGACTATTAACCAAATCCTACAGGAACACTGATCGGGAACACGAGCTGTTTGTACGAAAAAATGTACCGCAGATTGATTTCATCATGAATTGTAAATTATTGACGTCGCCATAGCTTCTGCTTTGCTCTTTTCGAACAGATTATCATGAATGAACATATAGAGAGAGAGTGAAAAAAGAAATACAACAACAATTTTCTCTCATTTACTGGATTTGTCAGTTACTGTAAAACGAATAAAACAAAATATAAGCAAAATATAAAAATTAAGTTTTACAGGTTTTTTTTTTTGTTAGTTTGTTTGCGCTTTTTTTTATTTCTTGAAAATTATTTACAATGGAATGCTTTTCTTTTTATAATTGAAGCATAAGTATTTATTGTTTTTAACTTTTTTACGCCATTTTTTTTTTTTTAATAAAATCTTAGTAAATTAACTTTCATTTAATTTTTCATTTTCTATGAATTTTAATGCGATTATATTGATATACATATGTTATACATTTGCATATGTATATGCATATATTAAACATATGTGCATAAACATATGCATATATATATATATATAGATGTAAGCATAAAATGCACGCTGTCGCTTGTCAATCTACTGTATATGGCATTTTAAGGAAAATGCCTTTACTAACAATACTTGAGAATTTTCTTTTATAACTAATTTTTTTGTTTTTTTATTATATTATATTTTTCAATAATTAGTAGTGTTATTATGTAATTTTAGTTTTACTTAATTCAAATTTGTTAAAACTCTAAAGCGATTAATGCTTTTTTCTCTTTTTTAATAATAATGTATTCTCCTACCTTTAAGTTAAAGTGTGAAGAATTGTTCGTTTTCTTATTCACTTTTAATTTACTTTTTTCTGTTTTATATATATATATATATATATATATATATATATTTTTTTTTTTTGTCATTATATTAATATAATCCCTCTTATCACTAATGTCTATGTATGTACTACTTATTTATGTAAACGTTTTTGTGTACTAAACCGTATGTATATAATTTTTGTTCAATTTTGTTGTTGTTTTTTTTTTTGTTTTATTTTATTTTATATGTTTTTTTTTAATGTTATTTATGTAAGAAGCACTTGAATATATATCGTGTAATGAAAAAGTTTTTCTGTTTTGCTTTTGTTTTTAATATTTTATTTATAATATTTATTTTAGAAAAGTTAATTTTAATTTTTAATGAGTTTTTTTTTAATCTACAATGTTTAGATGAAATTTTTTTTTTTTTTTTTTGTTGATTTTGTTTTAATTTTTAGTGAGTGTTTATTAAGAATATATAAAATATATGTATATATAGATGTAAAGTATATAAGTGTAGTATATAAAATATTTTAAGTCTCTATAAACAAAACTTTTCATTACGCATACATATACCTCCGTATTAGTTATACAAAAAGCTTTAACAATTAATGTAAAAATAAAGAAGTGAAATATATATAAATGAATTTAAAAATTAAACAAATATAGACACGATGTCTTTGGGTTTCATCGAAACGGAAATCGAAAGCTTTGCTCGTATGCTCGATATCTATTTTGTCTATAATTAGAAGCTTCAAAAAGAGAGTAAATTTTTTAATTACACTAAAGCGAAAAAAGAAATCAGATCGGAACACACCGAGTTCTTGATGGACTATATTTTTTGATTTACCGTTGCATTGCACTTTGTTCGATGTCATATTTACTGATTTTGAGATAAAAGAAAATGGTTTGCAATCTCGCTCTAACCAAGAAGAATGACATATCACTCAGTAAGTTCGTAGGACGGTGTACCGACATAAGATGACACATGGATCATGACATTCCGACCATTAGTTTAAGTGAAGTTTTTGCAAATTTTCGAGATAATGGACAAATCTGAATTTCTTGTGTTGATAAATCATTGTTTTTAATGGGGAAAAATCTACAAGTAATATGGATTCATCAATAGTTGCGACATCAATATGTTTTCCTACGAATTTATTGAGCGATGTATTAATGGATAAAACATGGAATGACAAACACATCGTTCTGCGTTGTCTGTAATAAAAAATAATGCAATTCAGGACTAAAGGGCAATGACGATAAGAAGTCAAATAAGGACAACTTGGATTTATAAAATCCAGCGGTGCAGCGTGAAAGCTAATACGTACTTTTTTAGTCGATGCCGTAATTCTAATTCAACCTTAATCGGGTCATAAGGTGTATTTGTATCATATCCAAACATTGACCCTACATTTTTTGATTTTTGTACCATCGAAGACTTTATACAATCGAAGAATTTCGGGGTGAGATGATATTCTTTTTCCCCATAAGGCATATACATTCATAGTCACTACAAAATTCCGGAACGATCTAGACCTATCCGTCCTTATGTGCGCCCGGGCGGTGCATCCAATTGGCACTTCCCTTCAAGTTTGGCGGAAACATTGGAAGTTCTTGAACGCAAGTTGGTATTGAAAATGAGTCATATCGGCCAAAGGACGCACCCACAACAAAGGAAAAACTGAAAGTGACTTAATTTTGATCATTACTCATAAATTACAAGAGATAGATAGTTTTCTTACTCCTTTCATATTGTATTTCCAAGAAATATAAAAAAAAAAATAAAAATAAATAAATATAAATATAAAGAGAATAATAATAATATAAATAAGTACACGAGGAAAAAAAGAAAAAATTAAAATCAAATTTTTTTATGCTCACATATGTAGCTATATTGGACAGCAACATTTTAATTATTTCCATGATTCCGATAAGTGACTCGGTGTCACATCGTGGTATGATTCCTTATAAAAACACGTGCTATACTTAGGGCTAAAAAACGTATCATATGCGCTTTATGGAAATAGTCCCGTCGTGTGCGTGCAAAATTCAAAAAACTTCTTTAAAAGGATCGCTTGCTCCTTCCTTTTCGCTTTTCTTTGTTTTAAATTCCAAGCAAAAGAAAATAATTTTTTGCTTTTTAAGCTTGATCAGTCACTCCCTGAGCCCCGCGTAATACCGTGAAAGATAGGTCGGAGGGTTGTGAGGAAAGAGACGGGGATTGGGGCTGCAGCCTAATACGTACGAGTTCAGTCGGTAGGAATTACACCTCAAATTACACATCAAATCATTTGATGAATATTAAAATCATGAGTCGACTTTATATTTTTATCAATTATTTAAAAACTATTGTTTAAAAGTGGTCTGAAAATTGATTGAAAAACTGTCGAATTGAATTTTAATTCAATGCGATTGTAGCAATGAACGAAATTCTCATTACAACATTCGATTCGCTGACTTCCCTTTAAGAGTGCGTAAATATAGTTAAGCAAATTGGAAAGATGATGATTTAAATAAAACTGAAAAATGAACAAGTAAAAAGATTACAGCGGGCTGCGTCCCTACACCACTCAATCTTTATTCATATAAAGATTTTTTAAGGTACGGCTTTTCCTGGGAAATGGTCATAAAAGCGGGCCGATCCGACCTATTTTCAATAGTGTTCATCCTTGGGCCAAAGCATGTCCGTGCAATAATTTTGATTAAAGCATGTCAAAAATTGTGCACCGTAGGTTGAAGGTGAGAAAATAAGACGGACAGATGAACAAATGGACAAAGGACAGACAGGCAGACAGAGTAGGGAATTCATTCTGATTGGCATAATAACAAGGTGAGCCTATCTCAGCCCTTCTGGCTTTTACATACATGTGCACAAACTCAACATACCCTTGTACCAGAAGTGCTGTGAAGTGTAAGACGAAAAGCAGAGGGATTGTGCCCTTGCTCTGTTACAATGCGGAAGTTTATCCATTTAAATTTTTTTATTCTGGTGAAATTTCCTTTATACTTCGGTTGTCATAAGTGTAATGGGTGGACTAATTTTTTATGTTTTCTGTTTCTTTTCGGGACTTAAGTTTCCTCTTCGAAAATGTGCCTACGGTTCGATCACATACCTATGAGTACGGCAGTGCTCATCTTCACAAAAGAAACGGAGAGAAGCAATACGGTCTTTGGGAACCAATCGGGAACAAAAAAGAGTAACGAAAATCCATTCCAATTCTATAGATATAAATTTAAGTTTAAGAAGCATACGCTTTATATGAAAAGAGAGCGTGCAATAATTGCTTTAGACCGTGTTTTATGCTTAATAGTTGAAAACATGGTTCTCAGGAAAGCGTACAACTTGAAATTATTTCAAGAACTCTCTTTCTTTGAAGGAAGATTTCAGAGAGAATCAAATTCGCTTGCTGCTTGTTGGTTCTATAGAAACTGCTCGATTTCGAAGGCCTTTATATAAACAAAAATTTCCATAAAAAAAAAAAAAGAATTTACTAAGTAAGGCTTAAAACAAGAATTACTCTTTCGAAGCATTCACTGGCTGTGCGTTTGTGGAAAAATGAAAATAATTTAAAGTCATTGATTATAAAGAGAAATGTTTCTTAGTCGATTGCTAATTTACGTAATTAATTTATTTTTTATTTGTTTATTTATTGCTTGCAATTATAATTTTTTTTTTTTTCGTTTATTTAAAAAAATTTCTACAAGTGTTTGTATTGTGTCGGTTAAGTATTTAAAATTAACTGAGGTATACATTAATTCTTCTTGTTTTTTTTCTTCTTCTTTCGTTTTTTTATTATTATGTACTACAGTATAAAGTTTATATTTTTATATAAATATATAAAAAAAAAAGGAGAAGCAAAGAGTTTATATTAAATAATTTACGAAAATATGTAACAATAGCAAAACGAAAATATTACACATTCGATACAAAAGTATAAAAATTCTAAAGAAAATTGAAAATTACTTACAAAAACTTATGTATCCTTAATTAATTCGCAATTTTTTTTTTGACTTTGTATAATTAAAAAAATTATAAGGCATTTATTCTTATAACGGCAGTGTACAAAAATTTGTTTTCTTTTATGTTTTATTTTTTTTAGAAAAATAATAAATTAAAAAAAAATTAAACAACAATAAAAACATACTTATATTCGCCTTAAAGCGAACCTTGGACATCCACCACCTCAGACTTATTGTTATCGTTAGGCCGCTTGGGAGCAATATTTCAGATAAACTTTATCAAGAAATCGGGATAATTTGGTAAGAACGCAGTAAAAAAAAATTGTAGGTTCAAACTTGGTTAACTAATGTGCTTGTGTCCATGGTCCATTTTCATGAGACTATTCTTGCAGACGAATCAAGCACAACAAAAGCGATTAAAGACAAATAAGACAATGATGTTCAGATGCAACCGAATCTTTTATATCTGGTACTGATCGATAATAAAGCGAAAATAAAAAGCTAAAGCCAATGCTTCCTTCTGAGTGCTGCAAACGTTTCGATAAAAGAATGAAATTGTAATATTCTGTAATACTAAGTAGGCGCGGTCGGTTTTTCCTATTTTTATACAAGTGCTGCAGGCCCAATTTTTGATCATGTCATCTCTTGTGGCTTATATATGTATATATATCCAATTAAATTGTCTCAATTACTCTTCCTTTTCTTCACTTTGTTTTTCAATTTTTAAAAAAATTTTGGAAAAACTTTGAAGGAAAAAATTTTTCATATGTTTTCTTTTGAATTCGCTATACATCTCTTTGATTTGTAAACAATTTCATATGTTTCTTTCATTGTACCTCCCTGAAGTCGCTGTACCTCCCCGAATTCGCAAAATACTACTGAAACAGCTGATTCTCAGCTGTCAAACAAAC
The DNA here is from genome assembly GCA_001077435.1 of Glossina morsitans morsitans. Lineage (NCBI taxonomy): Eukaryota > Metazoa > Arthropoda > Insecta > Diptera > Glossinidae > Glossina > Glossina morsitans. The sequence continues at coordinate 2,718 of CCAG010000871.1, read as the reverse complement.
CGGCAGACAGACAGATGGACAAATTTCGATTGAGAGTTTGATTCTGATACCATCTTACATACAAGAATTTCTGTTTCCACAAAATTTGTAGTCCATAGCTCGAGCTTTGCGACTAAGGAAATGTTTGCCACACCCGGACAGACAAACATGCATCGATTCAGAATTTGATGCTGATCAAGACTGCATTTAAAGAATTTATTTTAAAGAAATTATGAAGCTTCCTTCTGGATGTTGCAAATGTTTTGGCTACATGAATATACTCCTCATGCTTCGGGGATGGGTATAAAAACAAGTATTATATTTTTTGTTCTTGTCCAGAAATAATCGAATTAATTTACAGGTAGCCTTCGGTGGTAGAGAGAGCGAATAAAATGAAACAATACAAATCTCTTAAGTTACGTCTCGTATATCCCTCACTCGAGTAATGTTATAAGCTTCGGTTATGAAAATTCTTGCTTTTTTTTTTTTATCAAATTTCACTGACAAAATTCTCGGTGTGGCAGCATACTTAAGCAACTTGAAATTGATTGATGCTATCCTGAACTCATTACCTTGTAGAACGCGAACGTAATTATTATTATTATTCTAATTTGTTTATACCAAAAAATAAAATTTGGGATGAAAGTAGGATGAGCTCTAGCAGCTAAGACTACCAGCTGTTTATAAGAAAACACAGTCTGCGATCAAGGACCCGCATAACTCTTTCAACATGTAAATAAAGCATACGCAGCTCTTGGCAGCGTTTTGTTTTAAATTCTTTTTCTAATTTAATTATGCCAACTTATATATTTAGCTTGCTCCAGTTAATCGTAAGGAACTTATTGTAATTCATTCACACAGATGCGACTTGATTAGACGGACCAGTAGGCTGGTGCCTAAGTCAATGCATATATCTGTGTAAACTTTCCATGCAAGCGAAAGATATACGAAACGACGAAATTTTTGAACACTTCTACTTTTCCCTTCGCGAAAGATATGAAAAAAAATTAATAAACAATCAAATGCTTAAATATATATTCTTTTTTTAAATGAGCTTTTAATGAGCATTATGTTCGCTTTAAGTGACATAGTAAATGCATATATATAATAAAAAAAAAAGCTAAAAATCAAAACACAAAAATCGAAAATAAAATAAATTTTTTATTAACATTACGTGTTGTACGTCATACGTATATGTGTATGTATATATGTATATATAAAAGTTTTGCTACCCAAGTCAATTTATTCGAATGCATTTAGATTTTTCTACGCTTTTACTCTTTCACAGTTAGTTGTATGCGTGTATGTGTGTATAACTGTTTTTGAATGACTGTATGTTTGTATGTTTGTATGTTTGTATTGTTATATATGTTCGAGGTTTTTTTCTTGTGTACAAATCTTTTTCCAATCTTTCTATATAAATTAAATGAAATTTCGTAGTATATTTTTAGGGAGCTCTTTAATCATTCTTTTATCCAATAAGCATGACAGAGAGAGTAAGATAGAAGGTATGCTATAGTCAGAGAGAGGCAAAAGTGATGAGTAATCGTGTGTGTACTTTAAATAAGCAAAGTAAGTAAATGCATAACATATTAAGTTAACATTTTAGAATTGATGTTGCGAACGAAAGTTATGCAATTCTCATATGCTTTCTTATATGAACTCTCTTGTTTGTATTTCGAGGGGTTGTTGTTGTTCTTGTTACACTTTCTTTCTTTTATTATTTATGATTATTATAGAAACAAATAATGATTTGTTCGGTATTGTTTTGTTATATTTTTTCGGTTTTGAATTGCTTCAGAGTATTGAAATAATCTGCATTTATTTAATTTTTTTACACTTTACTGCATTTATATAAATGTTTATTTCAAAGTAAAAACTGAATTCTTAATGGCCTAAGTATTTCGATATTAATTTGTTTTCGAACGTATGCATGAGATATTTCGCTTTTTATATACAACTTGAGTTCCTGCAATAGAAACCTTTTACGAATTTTACAAATTTTTTCTATTCGTTTGCTTTGATCAAGAAATGAGAAGAATTTTGTTGCAATTAGCATGAAATTTTGCGAAAGCATTTCTTTTATTTCATTTCGAAACAGAATTCAACACGTCTTGCCCTTTTGAGGCCGCGTATTTGGTACTTCGAATACACATGCATACTTATAAATCATTTCCCTGCTAACTTAATGTTAAATATAAAGAAAAAAATGCACTAAGAGAACTTTGTTTTTTACTTCGTATTTCTTTTTAAAATTTTCTTTTTCGTCTTTTTTTGTCAATAATTTAGACATTATTTTAGTTTTATTAATAGCTTAATTTTTTTTTCTTTTTTATTAAAAATTTGTACCAAATCACATTTGATTTTTGCGTAAATTAAATGAATTAGGTAAGTGAAAGAAAAGAAATCATTTGTTTTACCTTTAGAGAATTATTTTTTCTTAAATGAACAGATTAAATTTGAAAAATTTTCTTAAAAAAATTAAGATAAAAAAAAAATCAATGTGCGTTCATTTGTTTCGGGCCGAATCGTGGTTGCGCATCACCCAAAAATTTGCGCAAACCTGTCGAGATGACGGCCTTCTCTTCGAGAATGGCAAATTTCTGGCCGATACAATTGCGTGGACCGGCACTGAAGGGTATATAAACAAACGGGTGACGACCGATGCAAGTCTCTGGTAAGAAATTATCCGGATTGAACTGCTCAGTACTAAATATTCTCCTAAGGAGAAAAAAACAA